>JANHGL010024844.1:0-26125 GCA_024611195.1 Ceyx melanurus | reverse complement strand
TCCATCACCAAACACTAATTTTCAGATAATTAATACTCATTTTTTGTTCATTTGTTAAGTTCACCTTCAGGAAGATTGCAAATAGCAGCAGGAGAGAGAAACTTCTCAGAGGCAAAGAATCTTTATCTCTGAGCAAGCAGTAGTGAAACATTAAAAGGAGAACAAATGTAGGTTAGATACAGAGATGCAGCATTTAATTTATGTCAGCACACTGGAAATGAGCTTCTCCAGATAATTTCAGAGAGGAAGATTCACATAAGCCCAGGGATAAGTAGGTCTTAAAGATCCCATTTGTCCAGTCTTAGCTGAGATACTGGCACTGCAACTTGCTGCACAGCACCAGATGACTCTGGGAAGTAAACAACACTCTAGTGTGTTTAGCAGGGATTTTTGTTTTGTTTTATTTATTTTATATTATTTTATTTTATGTTATTTTATTTTATATTATTTTATTTTATTTTATTGATTCTCTACATGATTGCAAATGACATGTGTGACGTCCAGCAGCCCTTTCTTCTGCATAATGGCCACACATTAGACTCAGGATGAGGAACAGGGAGGTAAAGTGACAGCTCCAGGCACTTAATGAGAAGTTTATTAAGAAACTAGGGCTGATTATCAGTTGCAAATTAGCCATAATGTGAGTAATCAGCAGAGACGTCACGTTGGTGCAAGAAAAATGATAAACAGAAGAATGTTCATCCCTGTGCTAATCAGAAAGCACCTCCAGCTCATTAGAGAATGTCATTTGAAAGAACCTGGGGATGCAGGGCTTGGGAAATGTGTTTTGGGGAAATAGATGTGACAACATCACCAGACATACCTTTAGATGCATTTAATATGTGAAGAGAGAGGCAATGGATTCTCTCCACGAGAAAAGCTTGACTTGCAATGTGTGGAAGATGAGATTTTTTAACCTCTGGAGCAGAGAGTTGTTTTTGAAGCAGCAGGAAAGCAAGCTGTGTTGGTTTTCAATTCATTCTTCTCACCTGTTCCATGAAAACAAGTGTAAAATGTATGCAAAATTCAAGCCACACTGATCAGTCTGGTGTTATTTGTTCTAAAAAGGGTTATTATCTTATTTTTAATTATTAAGTGAACGGTGAACTGAGGGTCAAGCCTCAAACCTGCAAGAAAAAAAAAAGACAATCTGGGATATTGCAAAAAATGAACAAAAAATGTGTGATGGTCCCTGATGTTGTGAACACATCTTTTGGGTAGAAGCAGTGAAGAAATGCTACTAGAAAAATGAACTTTTTTTCCCCCGAAATGACAGCTGTTTGACAAAAAAAAAAAAAAAAGTCAAAATAATAATTTGGTATTTTTTTTCCCAATTGAGGCCAGATGTTCCTGTAGGACACTTAGAAAATAGATTTTTAATCTATGAAACAATTTGTTCATGCATATTTCATCCCATTCTACCCCAAATCTGCTCATTTTAATCAGTGCTCATCTTTGTGATGCTTAATAGTGTTCAGCAGCCCCAGTATGTGCCTGGTATGTGGGACAGCTCATTCTGACACAGGAGCCTCCTGTGAGGGGAGCAGAAAAACAGGCACCTGGCCCTAGGCACCACAACCAGCAAGATACATGAAATACATGGAATAAAATGGTATTTTAATAAAGTAACTGGATTTTAAATGGTGTAAGGGCCTCATTTCACTATTCTCTTCCACATCAGGGATTAAGATTTGGTTTTCTCAGCTATTTTGACTTTTGTCAGCAAACATGTCCTCAAGTTCCACATCTGGGTGGTGTTTGAACCCCTGCAGGGATGGTGATGCCACCCCCTCCCTGGGCAGCCTGTGCCAAGCCCTCACCACTTTCTCAGGAATTTTTTCCTAATACCCAGCCCAACTATCAAATTTATGGTGCTAAATGGCCCAACACAGTGCAGAGTTGAACGTGGTTTCCCTTTAAAGCCTTTGAAAACATCTTATTTGCCCTGGTGATAAACAAGCCAGTGCTACAGACTCCTGTAGGAAGGCAGGAGAGAATCCTGCAGTTCTCATTCTGCCTGGAACCATCAGAAGCTGGTCTGAGCTACACTAATGGGGTCCTTAGTGCTCCCCCCATCCCTAGGAACACTTCCAAAAGACACCTTACACAAGCAGTCCTTGGCACAGTCCCAGCTGAAACCATAGTCCTGTGAAAGCAAAATGACACAGATGTTGGTGTCACACCAGGAAGAACTAATAATGTTTGTGTCAAATTCCTTTAAAGCTCACACTATATTTGTAAACTGACATCAGGTGGACCGTGCAAAACCAGAACTGACCTCTCCACTGACCTTAATGAGATGTCAAAGGGTTAATAGGAGAATTAATTTCTCCTTTTAAGCACAAGGAGTAATTAAAGTCTAAGGGAGATCTGTAGCATAATTGAAAGTGAGTAATGAGCAAGTGGGATGTGAAGGAAAAATGAGCTTGGTAATTAAGCCAGGAAGCTGAGGATAAGAGGAAGGGATCAGGTATTTGTCACCTAGGGCACAATTAGATGGTGCTGATATTCAGTGGGAAAGCTTCAATTGCAGCAGAACAATAGAGCTGGTGGCTGAGGAGGTGTGGGATAGTGACACCGCATCCTCAGCTGGCAAAATACACTGCTCTGGGCACCCAGAAGAGCTAGGCTCCTGAGAAGATGGGGGCTTTCCAATTAATGAAACTGAAAGGCATTCAAAAGGATTAAGCAGGAGCTGTACTAGCATTTCTAGTCAAGCTCCTGAAATTATTTGTGCTTTGAACTTTAAGAAAAGGTTCCTGAATTATACACCAGGAACACTTGGGCTCTCATTCTAATAGGATGGGTCCACCAAAATAATAAAATCAGAGGCTGTTTTATCAAAGCCACAAGCCCAAATAAATACTCCAAAACTAAAGTCCATGAGTAACCATAGAAATTATTTTCCTACTCCTGTTTAGCCCATCATTTGAATCAAGAAAAGATTAAGTCTGTGATTAAGTCTTCCAAAAATAACATAATGTCAGCTATGGATATTCTGCTTAAAAAGTGAGATAAGAGACACCCTGAAAAATACAGAGTAGAGGCCATGCTGCTTTTCTCCATGGCATGGAGAGGAGCTGAAGAAGCATCTGGAGAGAATACCAGCCTAGCCTAGCCCAGCATCACCCTGCATGCTCCCTCCACAGGCTCAGCAGCACCAGAGCTGTACTCTCTAAATATTTTCACTCAGCTCACATTATCTGTGTTCATAAATTCCCATGGGAGCATCATCTTCCATGCTCCAGGAGCACATATTATGATATATATGAACCCCATGTGAAACAATTGTATTTTCAGAGGCTTTGGAGAACAATTGAAGCAACATTCCAAGTTCTCCACCAGGGTTTGTAATGCAGGTTCACTTATTTACAGAGGCAGAATGTTATTTACCCAGGGAATTGCACTGCAATTGAAGCTGATCACTTCAGAACATCTTTCCCCAGTGCCACTGGGGATGCAGCTCGTGTCCTACGTGGCTCTGGTCTAGAAACACATCTAGCTGAAAGCTGAACTGCCTCTAGTTACCACAGGGACCACCAGGCTGGGGGGGTGGAACTGGATCAGCTTTAAGGTCCCTTCCACCACAAAAAATATGTATATTTACATGCACCCATTTGTATATATGCATGTATATATATATATATATATATATGTATATATATTAGCATGCATATAGGCTTATATATAGATATAGGAATATATTCACATATATATACATAAAAAAGCATGTATTTAGGTATATATACATATAGTACAGGAAATAAGTACATTATGTGTGTGTATATATATATATCCTAATGGAAATCCTTTTGTACCATTACAGATTAGAAATGGACATTGTTTCCCTTGGAATTTGTCTAGTAAGAAAGAAATCTATTGGCTGCATTTCCTTTTCTATTATCCCAGCCTCCCATCACTGCCACCACTGATTCCTGTTCCTGAAAGGAATAAAAAAAATAATGAATATGAGGGAACTACAAGTAACAGATGGAAACCCCCTATTTTCTCCTCGAAAATGGGCAAAAGTGACTGTAAATAAAAGAACAATGTATATACTTAGATATATAACAGTGCTTATTCTCCAAATGTGATCTGCCTAAATTTATTATTTCTGCAAGAAAATATGACAGCAAGAAGCCAGCTAGAAGCAGATAATGGACTATCTTCAAAGAGGAGCCTTTTATTCCTCACACAGCAGTGGGTGATAAATGATTCTAATGTCAGTGCTTACTATTTTCTTCTGGTTTTATTTTTTTTCCTTGCAGCATATCTCAGATAAGAGACTAATAGCCCCCCAAGATAAGATACCTTGACACAGCTTCTTTCCATCTCTGATGGCTGGAGCTATCAAACCCTGTCACCAACATGAAATGGGGAAGGATGTAGATATTTTGCTCCTTGACAATTGTATTTTTCTCTCTTTTTTTTGGATTATCAAAGAGAAGAGACTGTTGCAACAAGATTTTTTTCACAAATCTGTGTTTGGTTTTGGATTCTGGTTTGGTTTTAGACTCTTGCTTGCAAGAATTTTTCCTTGCAAGCATCAATCTCTGCTTGCAAGCATCTGCTGGACCTCAGCAGAGGGGAACAGGCTAAAAGCCTGAATCAATCTTGACCAAAAATGAACAATCAAAGTATTGCAATGTCCTAGTTTTTTGATCCTCTGTAAACTGTCATCCTGAATTTTCTCTGGGATGTAGTAATTAGCATGTCATTTTAGGGTCATCCTACTTTTAGCAGAATTTTTAAGCATCAGCAAAAGCTCTTTTTTTTTGCAGTGAAGGGGGGCAGGTGACTGAAGGACTTGGTTGTTGTTCCCTCCCTGTTCCAAGTCTGCACTTGGGTATTTGTTTTTAAACACAGTTATATCTCTTAGGAAAGTACTCACCCCTCTGTGACTTCAGCCTCCAGATCTCCCTGGAATGCAGACACCCTTTATCTTTGAGTGGGGGGTCCCAGAGAGGAAAACTCTGTCATGTTGGTGCTGTGGGGCAGATAAACAAGTAGATCAGTGAAGTGGAAGCTTCAGATGTCTGGGTTTACAACCAGCTCAAGGGTAATCCCACAAACACTAAAGTCAGGTCTGTTCCATGCTCTGCCTTAGGCACATTCAGTCTTTTAAGGGAAAACTAGTAGGTTCTAGATACTGCAAAACTCAAATAGACACGTTTCACAAGTTACAGTGACAACGGGGAGAATTCTTTTTACTGAAATAAATGAGAATTTCCTAGGGTGATTTCCTTTTTCCTTGGGCATCATTACAAAGCCATTTGAGAACAGGAGGTTTAAAGCAACAACATGAAAACCTGCTCCCGAGAAGCACTTTTCCAATAGGTGAACAGCAAGCAAGAAGCCTGTGAGTATCTTTCCTCCAGGGAGTAGCAGGCTGTGTTCACACCAGTGCCTGGGAAGTGTGGCTCCCCAGGAGCAGACACATGGGGCTGTTTTGATGGATGGCACTGGAACACTTTTCACCTCCATATGGCCAAAGCAGGGAGCATCCTGGCAGGTCCTGCTGCGTGCACTGGGCTGCAGCCCCACTCTGAGCTTGTTTTCCTGGTGGCTGAAGTGACTCCAGCACACTCTCTCCATACATCAAATGCCATTTAGATGGGCTGTGTTGATCCATTCCACTGGCACGGGAGCAGGGAACACTAGAGCTGCCACAGCAGAACAGGAGCAATGGCCCAGCTCAGCCAGCATGCTGCTGGGGGCTGTGGCTGCACGCTTCAGAGGGGAGCCTGGAGCCCTTGGCATGCACACCACAGGGAACCACGGGAGGAAATTGCTTTTTGATCCTCTCTGTTGCTCAGCTAATGCTACAAAGCAGAGCATTACTTGTCCCTGTAATTGTTCTCCCAGCCAGTGGAGCTGTGTGTGATAGGATAATTTGTATGTGTCTGAGCCCCCTCTGGAACGTGGCAGGCAGGGGTGGGGGCTGCTGTGAACACACACACACACACACACACACACACTCACACACTGCTGCTGAGATTGGGATTATTCCAATTATTACTCTCAAAATATTGGAGTTTCCCAAGTGGGTGGACGGGTTCTCAGCAGATGGAGCTGTTGCAGAGAGCTGTGTTGGTTCTCTGCCACCCAAACACAAGAATTCTGCAAAGGATGCTGTGTTGCCAGGTGCAGTGCAGCAAAGTCATGGATAGGTTGTGTGGGAAAGATTTTCCTGTCACAAAGTGGGTGAAGAGAAATTCCATGTTCCCCAAACCAACATGAGTATCTTCATATTTTGCTGCACCACAGCACTGAGCAACAGAACTCTCAGAATAAAGATTAATTCAGCAACATGTTTCCTACCCCATTCCTGTGCTGCAGGAATTAGCATCTAATAGCACATAGCATATATACATTAAATACTGTCAGAGTTTTCTACATCCACGGGGCTCAGGGCTGAGGAATCAAAGGGCAAAGAGAAAAAGGGGAGAGAGGCAGTCAGAGAAGACCTCAAACAGCACAGAAATCCACCAAGTTCTCACTCTTCTGACTCTTGTTTGAATAATAATCTAGTGAAATGGGAGAAAAATACCACTAGGGACACATCTTGAATGATAAATCCAAAGTGTTTTCATCAATCCTCTTTCTATACCAAAGAGACATGGAGATGCTGAATTATTGCTCCACATCAAGTAGAAAGCTTGGGAAGGACAAAAAGTTACTGAGCAAAGCTAGTTCCAGCAGTTTTATAGACACAGATGAACACGATGAAAGACATGTAAAAATTACTGTAAAAAAAAGCAGCCAATCTGCTTTAATTCATTCAAGTTCTAACTGTGAAAATAGTGATTATCAAATTCCCTATGCATTTAGAATTCACAGTTTTTTCTAGATGATCTAGAGACAGCATCTGGTAGTAACAAAGTTAAAATGAATGGAAGAATTAGAGTGATTAAACTCTGCAAAAAGCCCCAAATCTTACAGAATAGACACAGAATATCTGAATTCCATCATCTGCACTCATGGATGCAGTGAGGTTATTCATTTTTTTTTCTGTCACTGTCTGGATCAAACTGAATCCTGGCCAGGGAACATTCAGTGGTGTCTAGCAAATCTTCCCCAGTCACAGCTTCTCCTCCAGTGCTGGTTTCATGTCACATCTCACAGGTAGTTTAGTCACTTGTAGATCTGGTTTGGACAAGTCCTCAGAAGACAGATTTTAGCTCAGACCTGTCAGATGTATTTGGACTGCACATCTCCCAGTAAAAAGCTGTTTTTTACCGTGACCACTGGTGATATCTGCTATCTTTTTGCTTGCCCTGCAAGTTTGATTGCTCAGTACATCCAGTGACTTTTTAATTTTTCTATAAACAAAGTTTGATTTGGATTCCTAGCAATGTGGGAGATACAGAAACGTGAGCATCCTTTCCCTTCCACTGTACAAAAAGCTTAGGAAAAATGTGCTACTTCAGGAATGAAATCCTCTAATTTAGGTTCAAAGCCTTCACATAAGGGCAGACACATCTGCATTTCAAATCCCATTTGTGTAGATCATGGGACATGTATTTCTTTCTTCCTCTAACAACCCCTTCATTATGTTAATATCAAAGTCTTATCAAATTTTTGCTCAGTTCTTTATATTTGCAATAACTTTCATATTCTTTGTCCTTTCCCTCTGCTTCTTCCCACAAACTCTCCCCATGATCAAACTCTCCTCGTGTTGCTCAGTGACAATCATCTACAACCACAGTCATCTCTGGAGATTTCTTTATTTCTGCTGAGCCCAGGTCCTTCCATCTCATGGTTTAAAACTTAGCCAGAAGAAATGGGGCTTGTATGGGTCAGGAAACCAAGAGCTTTATCTCTTACGTTTTGTTGGAGTGACTGCATGTGCTATATCTCTGGAATACTTCATGTAAGCACCATACAGCAACATTTACCCATCTTAAGGATTTATTTTCCTTTATCCCATTAGCTTCCACAACCAGGATAACAGATTTATTTCCCCTCCCTGCCTAGGATTGGTAAATGTCTGAATTTACACTCTCATGAAAGACCCTTTACTGGCTTAAGGAAATAGTTCCAAATTGCTGTTATATTCAAATTAAATATTTTGCCTATTTTTAGACAATGGGTTCTGCCATGGTGGAAACAGAAGCACCTCTCTGGTATCACAGGATGCTGGGGGTGGGAGGGAGCTCTGGAGATCAGAGTCCAAACCCCTGGAAGAGCATCATCACCCAGGGCACCCCCACAGGGACAGATCCAGGTGGGGCTGGAAAGTCTCCAGAGCAGGAGACTCCACAGTACAGAAATTCTTTCTCCTGTTGAGGTGGAACTCCCAGTGCTCCAACTTGGATCCTCTGCCCCTGGTCCAGTCACAATGCCCAGTGGTTTTGTCCTTTACTGGATTCATCCCTATTCCCACATGCAGTCCCATGGCTGTTCTCACTCTTGGTTTTGTGCATGAATGACAATGGAAAGTTGCTTTAAAATTCAAGTTTAACTCAAAATTATTTTGAGGATAACTTGTACGCAGGGAATTATTTGATCCTCCCTGACATCTTTCCATAGAGCATTAGCATAACAAAGAGGAACAAAAGCAGCTGGAAGAGAATGGTTCTGGAGAATTTGAAATGAGGCAGCTGTAGATCCAAAGGATGTGAGAGCCATTTCCTTCTGCAGCTATTAACAGGACTTTGAAGAAGAGAGGAGCAGAGCATCAGTAGCTCCAAGAGCAGACAGTGGGCAGGATCTATCTCTGATTCTGCACTGGCACCTTAAATTAGATACCTATTTACTGCTGACAACTTGGTAGTCATTAATTGTGTATTTCTGAGATGTCTACAAAGTTCTGACCTTAGTGTTCTAAGTGCAGAAGTCTCCCAGGTTTCTCAGGAGCTGTGTTCTGGGTTTATGAGAACTGCACTGAGCCAAAATGTGTTTCCTGGTGGTTTGGATGCTACTGGATAGCTCTGAATTTCCTCTCTACGACATGAGGTCTTGGTTTTATAACCAAGTCACCTTCAGGGGACCAATATCCTAGCAAAGGATTTGTTGCAAGGCAGGTGTTTAAGATAGCAAATGAATATTATCCTTGAGCAATTGTTATCTTAGCTGAATGATAAACTGTGTATTTCTATTGGTTTATTATGCACATACAGCTATGATTACACTTTGGTGTAGAGCAAGGAGCCCTATAAAGATGCTAAAATGAATATGCTATTTCAATGAATACTTTTTTTTTTTTTGCACTAGCAGGCTAACTTGCTGCTGGAGACAGTTTATTAATACACTGAATGTGTGAGGTTGGATTTAAAGGGAAAGCCACACTCAAGAGTCCAAGAGAACATTGGTTTTCCTTCATTGCACAAATGAAGAGTGTGAGAATGAAATTCAGCCCAGTCTCTGCTGCCCATTTCATAGGTTATTTTCTACAGCAAATCATCTTTAGGGTCAACTGAAGCTCAAACCTTAGCTCTCTAATGGGATGATTAATCAATAAATACTGTGTAATACTTTCTCCTTTCTTCTGCAGTTCTTCACTGAAGAACACTCCATGCTAAAGAGCAGGTCTGATGCCATCAGTCAGCTGTAAGTGAAGCTTCATTAAATACTCCTAATGAGTTTGATATTTGTATACTTCAGAAGCTCAGGAATACAGCTGACTCACTGATGGACATCCAGCAAGCTCCTTTCAAATCCACAATTTTCCAAGCAGTATTTGGAATGAAAAGAACAATTTCTCCAGCTGGAACGGCCTAATGTTCACGAGGGAAAGGCCTTTTCTATGGCTCCAGCATAAGCAAGAAGCTGCTTGTAAGCAGAATTTCCTATTGCTCTTTAGAATATGTTGTGTGCATGAAGTTAAACACCTCAGTGTCTTGTTAGAGACCATGTGAAGGGGACAGATGAAAATAAGAAAGCAAGGAGGAGCTGGGCAGGCAGCTGGCAGGGAAATGCTGTAGCCCTGCTGGCATTTCTGACAATAGGGACTGATCTCAGCCCTTCTCTGTCTGCCATTCACAAGCACTGCTGGGTGCACAGTGCAGATAAGTTCACTTCTGTGCAAAGAGAGGAATATGAAATGGATGTACAGAAATCGTGCTCCGTGGGAGAAGATTTCACACGTTTTCCAATTAAGCTGCTCAGTAAAACTGACAGAAAGCTGACAAAGTGGAACAGCTGAGGAGTGACATCCCAAGCAGTGGCAAATGCCACGTGCCACAGCCTGCTGGGCTGACTGCCACTGAACCCCATGGCATTTCCAGTCCTGGGGCACACTGCAGCCTGTGCTGGCTGAGGAATGGACACTGCCATGTGTGCTGCTTCCCTCAGGGGGTGGCAACCTCTGGACTAAGTGAGGATGGACTGGTGGGGACAACTGCTGTCAGCACAGGGATGAAAAAAGAGACTTGACCTAGGCTGGAGTGATTTTTCTTTGATGCTGAACATCCTATGATGCTCCCTCTACCTTTTTTTTTCCTTTCACAGACCATTCACTTCAGGTTTCAACCATGTGAGATTTCTTATCAAGATTCTTTGTAAGGAAATACAGAAGATATCACGGAGTGTGATATGTTACTTACAGAGAGAGCGTAGCTTGATTTACTGCTTCTGTGAAGTCCAAAGTTAAAAGCATCTTGTCTGGAGCTTTCAGGACTCTAGAAGAAAGAAAAGCAGGATATGGTTGTTAACCAGACACTGAGGCACCTGTATCTGAGAAGAGAAACCCCCACCCAGAAGCATGATTGAAAGAAGCAGAGGAAGACAGGCTTCCCCCTCCAATAAAACTTGCCTGCCTGGTCCAGAAAACATTCCCATCTTTCTTCTGGGTAATAGGAAACAGTGTTTGAGGGATTAACAAACTGAATCCCTGCAGACAAGGAGGAAATGTTTCTTTGCACAACACTCCTCATCCACAATGCAAAATCAGTTTATTCTGGCAGGTCAGCATCACTACTCTGCTGCTGTGAAATAAAACAGAATGCTGATTTGTGCACCATAATTAGGGAAGGAAACACTGGAGCTTGGCTCACCCAATTTCCCACCTAGTCTCTCAACAGGGCAGGCTTCAGCTACTTATAAATGCTGTTAATATGCTTTATTGCTTCCTGAAATCCACCAGAGGTTTGTGTCCCAGCTTTCTGGCTTCGGAGGAGACCCTGCAATGAGCACTAGCTGATCAGAAGCAAATACTTGGCCTCTGTGGGAGTTCATAGTTCAGATTAAGCTTTCAGCAATAAGACTAATCTATTTTTCTGTGGATTGTAGTGCCATTTCTTAGGGTCTAAGGGAAAAAATAAATTACCTTTAACTGAAAGCACTGATACACAATGAAATCACCTATAGCAATGAACTAGAAAACATATTTCACCAGAGATGACTGGGTAAAAATCAGCTTGATGGCATCAGCTTGAACCACATCCCCCAACAGGCTGCTCTCCCTCTTTCTCAGAAACTGTTGGAAAAAAAGCCCCAAAACATTGCAACAGTGGGGATGTCAGTGAGAATCTGTGAAGCATCCACAGATACTTCTGCTTGTTGTTGCTTTGCCTTAGTTAACAGCAATAAATTGCTCCTGACAAATGCTCTTCCTGACTCTTGCCTGGGGCTGGGGGAGAAGGTGGAATAAATATTCCTGAAAACACAGGCACAAATGAGAGAGCCCTTTAGGAAGGACGAGCCATCGATTCTGTTCTGTTTTCATTGCTCTGACATTGATCAGAACTAGAGCTGCATGAAGCCCGGTGATACTCTCCCATTTACATACAAACCAGTGCATAATTCCTGCAGAGAGACCTATTGTTCCAGACAGAGAGGCAGGATACCCAAAGACAGTACTTGTTAGGATGGAAGAGCTTTTGAACTGGCGATTCTAGATTATTTTTTGATCACTCTAATAAAATTAACCCTCTTAAAATAATTACACAGAGCATTTAGTCATTCTTGTTCCTTCAAGACATTCCTACTACAGAGTTCTTGAAGAATAATTAGGAAAAAAATGTTTTGTGAAAATGAAGAAGAGATTGATTAGTTATTTCCATCATTTCCAGCTAAAATGGGTTTTATAGCAAATATTTCACCAGTATGGGCTCTAAACACACCATCCAAGCTCTTTACTATGAGGGTGGTGAGACCCTGGCCCAGGCTGCCCAGAGAATTGTGAATGCCCCATCTCTGGAAGTGCTCAGGACCAGGCAGGATGAGGCTTTGGGCAGCCTGCTGTAGTGGGAGGGTATCTGAGCCAGCCGAGAGCAAGAAGTGCTGATCCTGTCCCCACAATCCCAGTTGATAATGAGTGACCTTCTGCAGCTCAGACCTCTCCCTGGGTAGAGAGCAGGCTGCTCTGGGGCATTTAAACATGTTAATGTGGGGTGGAGGGAAACGTGGCTTAAATCTAAACCACTCCTGCCCAAATTTAATCTGATTTAGAGTACTGAATGTGATTAAAACTGATTATAAACGAGAAGCTTCCATTTCATTCAATTTACTTAATGTTTTAACCTCTGCTATGCAGGATTTGTGCTTTTGGACAATTCCTCATTTGAAGTCTTAACAAAGGGCCTCCATAGTTGACCTTGGACACCTTTGTTTCTGCAAACAAGGGAATGACAAGTGAGTGACCTTTTGCCAAAAGAACTTCACATTCTTAGATTTCCTTTGCTCATTGTACACGTATCCCATATACAAATTGGTGTGACTTCATCATCCTCTTTTTTTTTCCCCCTTTGTAATAGCAGAAAACAAAGGCCAAGGATAAAAGGGATCAAGCTGCCAGCTATTTTTAGCAGTTCAAAACTGGTTTAGAATCAGGTTGTCCTTTCTGTGCTCAGGGCCATGGAAAAGAAGGAAACATCTGGTTGTGGCTCACTTGTTCCAGGGGCTGCCCTATGCAGAATGTGGCCACAGCTCAGTGGAAGATCAGAAAAGCTCAGCAGAAGTCTGGCTTGACTTTTTATTTTCTTTCTTCACTAACTCGCACTCACTCCCTCAGCTGAAGTTCACCAAAGACTTCTTAACTTCAGTAAAGGAACTGTCAAGGCTCTTCATTTGCTCTTCATTCAATAGCAGATACATCCAAATTTGGCCTCTCTGAAACACAATCTCCTAAAACAAAGCAGCTCAAACTTCAGAACCTCAGGCATTTTGCTGGAGAAACTGTGACATCTTCTTTTGGGTTTTCTGCCATGTCCACTGAACAGCTCCCCAGACTTTACCTCCTGTGCCATGGCAGTTGCAGCCTAGATATGAACTGTGTTTATACTCCCTAGTATCACTTTAATATGTGCAGAAGTGCAGCAAAAAACCTGTTGGTGTTTGGAAACACAAGAGGTAAATCAGGCATGTGAGTGGGCAGGTGCCTGCTATGCCCAGAGGAGAAAGCTTTTCAAATTATCTCCAATAATTAGAGCCCCTTAAGGGGCAGATTCAGTGAATCTCAGAGAGATTCACATGCTCATAGCTGCTAGAAGCTGAAGTCACCACCCATGGCTGACTGCTGCCCAGGTAGGGTAAATATCTGCTCAGTTCTCAGCTCCTGAGAAGCAGGTTGTCCTCAGGCAGGTGGAGAGGCAGATGAATCAGTGAGACAGAGCCTCTGGGGCAGGCAACTCCCCCAAGCTGCTGGGGAAGGAGGTCACTGCCAAGGGTGCCCCCAGGGCACAGGCTGTTCAGTCAGCAGGCACTGCAGCTCCTGAGGCTGCTGGCATGGCAGCTTTGCTCTACAGCCAGCCACTGGCCACTTCCCTGGCCTCAGGACTGCAGCATGGAAACTTTTCAGGCAACCAGTCAAGTCACTCTGCCTCAAAGGTCACACAGGTTCTGTAACAACAAAGGCCTCTTCACCAGGAGGATATATATATATGCCTTTCTTTTTCTCTATTTTCCATGCTGCACTCTTTCTTCTCCCTGCTTCACAAGCTTTTCCCCACGCTGAATCACAGGGTAAAATAGATCCCCTGTGAGGAATTCCAGTTTTCTGCAGTCTAAAAGTGTTGTGTTAGTGCACCATGCAAAGCAGCTCAAGCCCCAGCACCACTGGGAAAAGCTCCAAGCTGACTGCTCAGTGCTGGGGATCTCTGCCACCCAGGTCCCCAGCAGGGAAAAAACACACAGCAAAACTCAGGGCATTCCTCTATACATTATAGAGTGGTATGCCCAGGGACAGCAGATTGACAGAGGGGTATCAAATTGGCCCTGTGTGTGGAAACTGTTCTTATTTTTCATCTAAAATTAAACAGCTTAACATTTAAACTGAGGAAATTTAGTATTTCAAATGTATTGCTAACAAAGGTCTAAAATGCCTCCATCTGAAATATTGCATTGAACAGCTTATTGATGGAAAAAGTGGAAAGTCAAACTCTGGATGCTGATCAAGACCAGAAAATCCATCTCTTTTGCAGGTCTCATGTTTGCTTTGCCCAGGGCTCTTCCATGGGCAGCCAGAGTTACCCTGCAGCAGAGGAGGGTACTCCAGACAGAGGCAGGTGAGCAGCTCTACCTGCCCCTCAGCTGGTGCTACATCTGCTTTCAGTCCCTCTCCCTCCAAATATCTCAACATAAACAATTGTTTTCACTCCCAGTGGGTTATAAAGGTTCAGCAATCCTAAATTCATGTGACACACTTACATGGAAATAGGAAGATTCCTTTGTCTGTCTGGAAGGGATTTGTTACTCCTTGCTGTGTGCTGTTTTGTCTTGTTTATTTGGGTTTAAAAGTGGAGTCCTTCCATCCAGAAGGGGTTGGGACAGACCTCTGGCCATCACCTGCACCTAGCCCCAGAAAAGAAGCATTTCAGTCAACAAGGTTACCCAACCAGCTGCTCAGCAGAGCATCTCCTAACACAACCATGCATTTAAATCCAATTGTGGGTCAGTTTTCACTCAGCAATGCCATGATTTCATGTGGATGTACCTGCCCTGTGCCAGCAGTATGGAACTTCAGAGCAGTGGGCTACACACACACCCATTTTTGACCTCAGCTGCAAAAACTCTGTCTGTAATTCTCCTACATGCTTGTATTCTGCATGACTGGATTAATGAATACAAGAATAATGGGCCTCCAAGGTGATTTACATGCATTGATTAAATGCCAGCACTGGAATGCAGGGGCATCCATTGCTACAGAGAACAAAGATGAGGAGATTGTAGCCATTGGTTAAACAACTTATCAATTCTTTTTAGCATATCATTAATTTCCTTGTTTTACCCAAAGGATACTCAAATAGCAAAGCATTTGGAAAGTTGTACATAGAGCTTTTTAATTTTGTGGTTGCAAGACATTAATTCAAGACGTTAATGCTTTTTTCATTCTGTGTCCTAATGTATATAGCATGGTAAAGCTGGGGAAATTATCTGCAATAGGAGAGAATTCTAAGTGTTCATGGGATAGTGATTGGTATCAGAGGGGATAAAATTAAAACCTTGACTCAGTAAACTTGGAGAGACTGTAAAAGTGGATTTTTACTACTTAAAAATACTTGAAAAATCTGATTATGGCATGGAAGGAGATTGTTCAATTAAGTCTCAATGAAAAAGTGATTTTTTTCTCATTATCGGTACACATTAAAGACCCACCTGAACCACCACAGCAAAGCATCTAATAGCAAAATCTCACAGGAGACTAAAAAAAAAAAACCCATGAGTGACAAGATTCCCTTCACAACAAATACAAATTAATAAGAATACTGAGGAGCTAAGACTCAATTCAGGGAATTGAGGGAGATAAGTCACAAGTAAAGAGGAGGGCTGATATCAGATCTCTTTGGAACCAGGACAGAAACAGGTGGCAGAACTTTAAGTTTGCTTGTAGGCAGGAAAAATAGCATATTTGCTCTGAAAAGATTAATTCACTCAGGATTGAAGATTGAGATGGCAGCTGTGCCCCTTTTAACGCAGGCAGCACCCTTAAAAATGCAAACAAACTTTAGTTTCTTTGTTTTGTGAGGGGCTTTTACCCCCTAAGTCTGTCTAGGGAAGAATTTCTGTATTGTGAAGGATTTGTGTCTTGCTAAAGATCTGCTCTCCAGCTTGGGAGCTGGTTAATAACCTGTTGTGGAAATGTGTCTGTACAAATGCACCTTCTCACAGCCCTCTCCTGGGGCTGCATGACACAACTTATTCCCAAATCCCTCCAGAGATCATCCTGTGCTGTGGTGTTTTCCAGCTCCTGATGGTTCCACATGATTTGTGGGGACTCCTGCGGTGGAGAATTGCAGAAAGAACAGGCTGGGGAGTCCCAGCTCCTGCAGTACCTGTAGGAAGGGGCCATGATCCCCAGTCACTGGAAGTGTTTCCAAATCAAATTTTGGGTCCAATTAAATTCCCACCCCATTTTTAATGTCACAGAAATGTATTTTGCAGGTGGGGAAAGGACCAATGTCTCATAAAGCCATCAGAGTTAATTTCCAATTGTTCAGCAAAGAAAGAGGCTTCCTGAGGCTTATACTGCATCTTGGTATTTATTGAACTTTAAGCTACAACCAACAGGCTGGTTAATAACAATTCATGCAGCTGTCAATCTTTTGGACCAATGTCATCAATATTTCACGCTGCCAAATAACAACAATTAAGAGCCAGGCCTGGAAGAGGCACCCAGGGCAAAAGTGTTTCTAACACCATAATGAAATCCAGGGTGGAGGACAAACATTTCCAATGGGCACTCAGAGAGAGGCTTTCCTGGGATTTTCTGTGCAAAACACTGAATCTGTGTCCTTTGTTACAGTGTTCACACACTGGAGAAAATTCATCATCTTCCCTCACAAAACTCAAATAAGTCTTTTTTTTTTTTTTTGAAAGCACATTAGTTATGCAAACTAGAATTTTAATCTGAAAGCAATGCCTGGATTTGTACAAAAAGCACAATTTTTCGAGTCTTCATTGAGCATTTCTATTTTGGTAAATGTTTACACTCAGCATTAGCTAAGGCACCTGCCCTCCAGTCCCAACAACTAAGAGCAATCAATTCTATATATTTTTTTCACAAACTTCAATTTTGTTTTACTGGTTGTGAAAGAGTGAGTCCTGACTGTTGAAAAAGTTTCTCTCCTTATCATCTTTGAACTACAAAACAAGGTAGGTTACCTTATTGTTTCCCAGCTGTCTCTGTGCTACTGTATGTGGATGCTACATTTCAGATATCGTGTTAAGCATCCAGTTAATAAATACTTGCTGCTAGCTGATTTTATCTCTTAGGAAAATAAAACATGAAAAAAAAAAAGGTATTAAGTGCCCCAGGGTGACCCTTGCTGGTGAATCCCTGCATTGATGCTGAAATGAGCTCAGGCAATCCAGCGTGGCCGAGGGCAGGTATGTTTCCAGGTTATAACACTGGCTGTTGCAGCTTTTATTAAACAAGCAAGCAGAGAAAGAACATGAGCAGGTTGGTAAGCTGGCATGAAGTTTGGGCTACAAAGCAAAGCTTTTCCACAAATAGCACTATGAACATTTTGATAACTGTGCTATTTGTGTTTCTTCTTTGTCTACACGAAATACCAACATTTCAGGATCATTTTGGGACTAGCCTGCATCAGGAAAAGGCACATTGCATGGTGCATTAGGTCAGCTAAATATATTATTTTCTTACTAGAGATGGAATCTAAAATCTAAAACTTACCAGGCAGCAGTGTGTAGAGCATGCTTCCTGATCAATGCTCTCTTGGTTGTGGGGCAGAAGAAGGCTTCTCCATGTCTGCTGAGTCTGTTAGAAGATAAAAGGCAGTTTTTCTCTGCACACAGACAACAGAATTTACATCTTTACAGAATGGTGGGGGTTGGAAGAGACCTCTGAAGACAGAGCCCAACCCCCCTGCCAGAGCAGGGCAGACCATCCAGAAATGCATCCAGACAGGGCTGCAAAGTCTCCAGAGGAGGAGACTCCACAACCCCTGGGGAGTGTGTTCCAGTGCTCTGGAGCCTTTATAGCAAAGCTCTTGCTCAGGCTGAGGTGGCACTCCCTGTGCTCCAGCTGGAATCCATTGCTTCATGCCCAGCCCTTATCTAATTAGAGACATTCATTAGATCCCCTCTCAGTCTTTTTTTCTGCAGACTAAAGACCCCAGGGCTCTCTCTCAGCCTTTCCTCCTAAGGCAGGTGCTCCAGCCCCTTCATCACCCTCTAGCCTCTGTTGGTCTCTCTCCAGTATTTCCCTGTCCCTCTTGACCCTGGAGCCCAGAGCTGGATGCAAACCCCAGCTGAGGTCTCACTAGGGCAGAGCAGAGGGGAAAACACCTCCCTCAAGCTGCTGGACACACTCAATGCACCCTGAGACACCATCACTTGCCTCTCCAAGGAGGGGTCTGTCTCCTTCCCCCTGTCCCTTAGACCTCCTCCTCCTTCTGCCAGCTGCCAGGAGGGGATTGATCAGTTATGCCAATAGCAAAGCCAAGTATAAAAGGTGACAATTGCTGGAAGAAAAAGGGAAAACACTCAAATTCTCCCAAACTGGGGCATCTGGTGTAAGACACCTTGGGGAACACAGCTTTATACTCCCTTTACATCTTGTCTGATTTTCCCAAACTTTTGTTTTCTGATCAGTATGCAGTCCTGTCCTCCTTGAAAACTTTAGAAAACCAACACTACTTATTCATATTTTTGAGTTCAGCTCTTCTGTGATTACAATCTGAAATGATCCTACCTTCAGCAGGAGCTTGATTATATCAGAAATGGTCTCATTTTGTTCAAGTTTCCTTTTTGGGTTGGTTTTTTTTTTACCAGTTTGCGGAAGCACTGGAATTATTAAACTGATGGAATTGGGAGCATTGGAATTATTTAACTAACTGCATTTCACAGCCATGCCAGGCCCCATCTCAGGAGTGAAACAGTGAGCAAAGCTCCTATAATTCAAAATAAAGGTGCAGGAGTGTGCAATTAGCAAATTGATACCCCGGGTCAGAGCACATGGTGATCCTGCCAGACTGTGCAGCTCCCTGTACACTGAGACAAGAGCTGAAGGCTGCAAGGCCAAGTGCAGAACAACCTTCTGTCCCTTCCCACTCAGCAGGTTTCAGGTGCCCAGCTCTGAGCCACCATCTCCAGCCAGGTGGAGTGCTGGAGGATCCTGGTTGTCTGGAGTCAGTGGTTACTGAGCCACCCAGAGCAGCCTGGCTGACTTTTCCTCTGTGAATGAATGATCAGCTGGTCTCTGGGCTGCAGCACACCCAGGAATGAGGAATTCTCTGCTGCTCAGGGTGTTTTAAGTGGCCTGGAGCGAGGCCACTGCGTGCATTAACCCGTGTGGGTCGGTGTTCCCAGAGAAGCTCATGGCAAGGGAGGCACTCTGAGCAGGGTGAGGCTGCTGCAGCCTCTGGTGCTGCAGAACCTGCTGCAGGGACACAGATCCCCCACCAGCACTGCTGAGACAGATGAAGAGCACAGAGTGCTCACAGTATTTTCCCAGCTGAATGACCCAGATGTGTTCCCAGTGCTCAGCCACCCAGACCTGGCTGAATTTCCAGTAATAGCTTCTGATAAAAGCATTCTTCAGTCTTCAAGTTGCCACAATTTCCTTGCGCCTTCTTTCTTCACCTATTATTTGCTATTTTCTCCCACGTCTTCTTTCGTCTGAGCTACGGTCTGGGGCTGAGGAATGGTCTGAAACCTTGCTAATATATGGAAATATTTTTCCTGGACTCATTTCTGATTCTGCTGATGTCAGCAATATCTCCTCTGCCCACGTCCCTAACAAATGTAAAGCAAAATGGTTCTTTTCCTAGAAAGGACATTACCATAATAAACCAATTCTTGCTAATTTATATTTTTACAAAGGCATCTCTTCTGGATGACCCTTTGGCTGCTGAATATTACAGTTAAGTTGGTACATGCTGTTAAAAATATTGCTCTATTTTGCCTTTAGCAATCGTGCAGCAAAATATTGCTCAGCATGAAAACGAAATGATAAAGATAAGGCTGTTAATAATTGCAAGATATGCTCCTGTATCTTCTGTTATTAAAACAAGTAGCATGAGAGGATCTGGAATACAGATCCTTAATTATTTTTGTCTGTCTATTGAGGAAATAGAGAACCAATAAAAAAAAAATCAACAAACTTAAAACAGCAAAACCACAAAGCAGGTTTTATATGGGATTTTTTTCTTTTTTTTTTTTTTTTCCTTTGGGGCTTTTTCCCTGCTCTAAGGACCTGTAATTCCAATTGATTTTTTTAAGGTACTTTTATCAATCATTTAGACACAACATATGTCACTGCAAATATTGGGAGGGTTATAGTTATTACAACTGGATTTTTCATATGAACTCCCCAAAAAATGGCTTTTCCTAGATATCAAACTTGACCTGTATCCTCAATCTGACATCACCAGCTGTATCCCATGTCACAGCTTCTGTTCCCATTATACATTGAAATAATATATTATTTAAACACCATAAAGCTTCAAGGATGAGAAGCAAGAGGCGTTTTTAACCTGAAAAACTTGAAATTAATTAAGAGAAAAAAAAAATCCTTGCTCTTAGAAAAATGGATCCATGCCTCCAAAGGCTCTAATTCCTCAAACAGTAATAGGACTTTGCAACTACATGTGCCATAAATACAGTTCCAGCCTCTATAACTCTCCTTGCCATCTATTATCTCTTAGCAGAGACATCAACAGCAGGACCTATTGCTTAATTATGTTATCAAATTTTAGTAGCTAATTTCTTTAGCTTACAGCATAGGTTGTATAGCAATATATTTCTTTTATTACTAGTGAGAGAAAAGCCTGCAGTAGTGGCCAAACCACTTCAGCAAACACCTTTTAATTAGCTTTAAACTGATTTAGCATCTAGGATTCAAGTGTAATTCAAGCTGTAAGGGTCTTCACTCCACAGGAGAGAGTAAGGAGCTAGTCAGTAAATCCAGAGTAGTAAAAAAATCCTGCTGGAAGAGCCTTCCAAAGGCATTTGTCTTCCTCTCTGCCCTCGGGCACGAGCTCTACTCTTGCCAGCAGATGTTTGCCTAATCCAATCTTAAACTAAGTTGGGAAATCAGTGCAGGAAATTCCAAAATCCCTAAATTAGGGAGATTACAAATTAAATGTTGTTTGATATGTAACCCCAGACTCCTTTCTTGCAACGTGTGACCTTTGCAACATTGATTTTGCAGCACTTATAACTTCAGCCCTGCTTTGCAGATGTTCCAGCTGCTCCTCCTCAGGTTCACACTGATAAGGAAGGGAGTGGACTTCTAGATTTACTTGAGGTTGTTTCATAGCCCAGTGTAAAGCTAGGAACAAAATAAAGGATTAAAGAAAGAAATGTCTTCACAAAGGCAACCAGATGTTCTTTCCTCCACTGGAGAGTGGGCTGAAGATAATAATCCATAATATGAGTAATTTACTTAAATTTAAATTTAATTCCTTCACTTAAAGCCATGAAAAAATATGAGATTTTTTTTTTCTGGATGAGCAGATTAATTAGTTCTCTGATCAACATTCTGTAGCTGCCAGCTATGGCAAGATCAGGGGGCAAGGAGGGTGGATTCTGGATTCTTGGGTCCAGGTCACCCCCAAAGCACATCCATGGGGTTCACACCCCACCTCTGATGCACAAGTAAAGTGACTAAGCAGTTCCTACAGTTCCTCTGAAAGGAGGGAACATCTTTCTTGCCATGAGGGGACAACTCCTTCATCTCCAGGAAGAACTGCTAAGGGAATTGATCTGACAGGAGGAGCCCGAGGCTCCAGAGCCACCCCAGCAGCAAAACAGTGCACGTGAAGGATGTTCCCATGAGTGGGATGAAGAGAGTTGAATCTCAGAGAGAAATAAGTTATCCTTTTACACTTCTTTGTAAGAGAAACAGGCCATGGATGTATAGTCAGGGTGACCCAGTGTGTGCCAGTGGCACAGCAGTGCCAGGGCTGATTCCTCCCCTGCAGCCCAGCTCAGAGACTGCAGCCGGCCCACAGTCTGTGGAGAGCAGCTCTGTGTGAGGAGCCTCTGAGCAGCAGCCAGCAGATTTTCTACCCAGCTGCAGGAAAAGCTGCCACTTTAAGTTGTTTCTGTGCCTCCACTTTGTGTCAGGCCACCGAGGAACCATCAGAAATGAAGAAAATCTAGCACACGGGCTCTGGAGCAGGGAATTACCTCTCCCCTCACACCATGCTGGCCTTAATTATTTTTTTTCCCTTGTATGTGGGAGCATTTGCTCTCTCTCCATTAGCACAGGAGCTGACTGCAGCCTCCTGGGGGTCTCTAGCTACAGTGCTCTAGAAACAAGGTGCCCTGGCCATTGGTGAATCATAAAACAGGGGCCCTCAGGTGTTAATGGCGACAGAATTCAATATACTAAGAAACACATGAGCTAGAAAAAAATAGCGTCAGTTTTAAAACCTTCTTCTACCTGTTTCAGTGCCTCACTTATCTCAAATTATGCTGCCAAGTGTCAGTGTGGTCAGCAGCAGTGTCTAAGTTCTCAGTGAGAGAAAGGAAAATAGCACACAGAACAAAAAAACCAGGCAGTCAACTCTCTGTGCTCCTCAACAGGCTGATTTACAGTGGCACTGACACGTGTTATTTACAGCCTCAACACCCCAAAATACTTTTTTTCATAAGTTTTAAAGTCCCAGAACATTTTCCTGCAAGATCAGCTATCCCTTTCTCCTTCGTAATTTCAATATATAATGTATTTATTTTATTCAAATAAGTATCAATTGCTTTGAAAAATAATTTCAGGCCAAGAAACATTAAAAAATCTACATTTTTTTGAAATATCATGCACTACATTATAATCCTGAATACGTTTTAACCTGTTTGTTTGTATTCTCTCTGGCTTGGTTTTATTTGCAAATGTTTTCTCCAGGCTCTGAGTATCTGCTGTGTACTGGTGGTAACTTTCAGAGTGGATGAGAAAAGTTTGACAATAATGTTCAATGTAATTGTGTTGCTGTGGTGTGAAACCACACCTTGTATTTTGGTTTTTCAAATCAGTATTTGCCTTCTGTTCTATTTGCATATATACCTTTTGTGGTAAATGCTAATTAGAGATGTCAGAGTTCTCTTTCCATTTAATTAGCATAATTGCACATGGAAAAGACTGGAAATCTCTTTTAATTTAAATAACATTTTTTAAGACTACCCAGAATATCATTGTTGTTGGAGTTTCCTAGGTAACCTTAAGAATTTCAACTGCCAACTTAATAGAGCAGCTTGACATCTGAAATTCCTGCAGTTCCACCACTGCCATCCAGCTCCTTGATTTATTCCCTTTTCACCTCTTGACACAACACAGAGCAGACTGACTTCTGTAAGCATCTCCAGCTACATTGCAGTGTTAAGCTGTAGTGTGGAACTGTTTAAAGTTTAAATATAATTTATAAATATAAATATAATATTAGAAATAGAAAAAAAAATTAAAAATAACTGGTAATTCTAATGATCTCATGCAACCTTTTCATTGGAGTATTCCTGGTGAGCAAATGAGTTTTCAGAAGGCCTGCTGTGCTGGTTTGTGGTGGGGAGGTGGCTGGAGTCAGGCTGTACCCCAGCATCTCCCTGTTAGCCCAGTGGCAGTTGTGTCTCAGGTAGCTGGCTGGTTACTCCCACTCTGTTCTCTTGCCATTTTTCTTACCCTAAATCTAACCATCAGCTGCTTCTGCAGATGAAAGCACTGCCATTTTATTCCTATCAACTTGGAAGCTTCAGTGGCTTTGACTTGACTTTAAAGTCCTACTTTCCAATGAATATTTCCCCGGAGCAAAGGAGCAGAATCAGTCCCCCAGCATTAGCCAAAACAGGAGCTGGTCTCTGTAACTGGGGTATAAGCAATTCTCTGGCAATCCAGGCTAATGAAGTTTTCTCTGTGAATTGCCACAGAGGTTTTTATGACAGAAGAGAGACTGGTAGTTCCACTGCTGAAGTCTAAAAATGTGCTTTCTGTACCAGCCTCAACTCAGCCCTTATTGAAGTGACAAAACCCAGTCAATGATCACAAAATACAAACGTGTCTTCGGAACTTATAACTGAAAATCACTCCCCCAAAGCTGCAAGGTTTAGTGAATAAAACATGTCATGTTATTTTCTTTTCCCAGCACCACTGAGACAGAAGCATTGACTGGAAAGTTGCATCTTACACTGATGAGCTCTGGAAAGCCATCACAGGCTAGGTTAGGAGAGACACACTTCTTTCAGTGAAATTAATTAAGATATTTGCTTTTGAGAATATGATCTTAGCTTCTCAATGTCATGATGAGGCACAGAAATATTTAAATCAGTGAGAATCAGAGATTCTTCATTTTTATCACTAAAAATACCATTGTGGGCAGGAGGAAAGGTGAGAGGGGAAGCACAAAGCATCTATTATTCTTATTTTCCAATTCCAAACTTAGTGAAATCAGTGTAGGTTGGCAGCCCTGTGGAAGGCTGAGGAGTTAGGCCAGTTTTATTGTAGTCTGGGAGAGAACTGGGTACTAATTTGCCCAGAGAAGCATATCAGCTGCAATAAGACTGCAGGACTTGTTACAACTGTGGAAAACCAAATATCATTAGCTTCCCCTCATTTATTTTACTGTTAGGCTTGCAGCTTTTGTGTGGAAGTGGCACACACATGGAAGTAAAAGCAGTCTGCTTGTGTCCTGTACTGCTCTGTGACAGCACTAGAAAAAACTGAGGGTGCAGATTGCCTTGGTTAAAGGTAAACTGCCAGCCACAGCTCTCCTCAGAAGAGAAAATGCCTTTTCCCCATGTAGTTCTGTGAATGTATTTATTGTGAGGTGGAATATACAGCTGGAAAAGAGAGAATGGAATTGGCATTATGATGCACTTTTACATAGGCTTTTAATTATCAATTATCCAAACATTTCCAATGGATATGTGGAGGTCAGAA
The DNA here is from genome assembly GCA_024611195.1 of Ceyx melanurus. Classification (NCBI taxonomy): domain Eukaryota; kingdom Metazoa; phylum Chordata; class Aves; order Coraciiformes; family Alcedinidae; genus Ceyx; species Ceyx melanurus. The sequence goes on along the minus strand of JANHGL010024844.1, from coordinate 1,353 downwards.
GTCTCCCTGTCCCTTAGATCCACAGGCAGGGTGTCATCTTTATTTATTCTCATGGAGAATCACATCAGAGAGTCATGGAATGGTTTGGGTGGGAAGGCACCTTAGAGATCCAACCCCCTGCAATGGGCAGGGGCATCTCCCACTAGAGCAGGTTGGTCCAAGCCCACCGACCAGCTTTGAAGAGCTCCAGGGAGCTCCCTGGGCACTTTGTCACTGTGCATCACTGAAGAACTTCCCTACATCCAATCTCCATCTGCCCCTTCCACTCTGAAGCCATTGCCCCCATCCTATCACTGCTTGCCCTTGCATAAAACCCTTCCCCAGCTTCCCTGTAGCCCCTCCAGGCACTGGCAGGTGCTGGTCTCCCTGAAGCCTTCTGCAGGCTGAACAGCCCCAGCTCACCGTGCTGGGGGGTAGGTTTTCTGACTGGGATTGCCATCAGGAGATAACCAGCACACACATCACCTCCAGAAAATAGCATTTTACCTTTGTCTAAATCTGACAGCTTCTCTCATCCCCATTATTTTTGCACCTCACCAGCTTTTTACCATTACCTGTGGATTGCTGCTGAGTGGCTGGAGCTGTGGCTAAAGCTCTGCTTGTAGCACCAGGTTTGAGTGTTGTGCAGAAGGAGCACTCAGCACCCTGCAGACAGAGATATTCAATCACTGGAGAGCAAATCCTCCTGTCTTAGCAATAAGCAAAGCAAACAGTGGCTGTACAGACAGCTGTAATGAACACACCCAGAGGAATTCTCAGCTCCTGCTCTAACAAAAGTGGAGTTGGTTTCTCCTCTGTCTTACAACTCGCCCTGTTGTACATGTTGTGTAATAAGAGTCTGTGTTTTTCTTCACTGAGCAGCCTGGCAGGGCAAAGTTTCAGCATGGCAATGGCAGGAGCTGCCCAAAAGGGTGACAAATCCCACCTCCAGACCCTGGATTTGGGCATCACCTCCAAATCCTTATGGCTGGAAAGGCCCTCCAGGGTCTTCAGGTCATCCTGGTGAAGAACACCCCGTGTTCTTTGTAGGGAACCCAGGGAGAAAACAGCAATTTCACAAAAGGGAATTTCAGATGGGAGCAAAGTGAATATGATCCAGGGTGGGGTGTTTTTTCAGACTTCTGTATAATACCTACCCCAAACTGCTGATATATTTATACTGCAGTATATAATCCCTGTCTCAGGGACAACATTTAAATTAGTGTATTTTTAATCTTTATCTTCAGCTATTCCTCAGTCTTAAAACTGCAAATGAGTCTGCAGGTTTTATGGACTCAAAAATAATAAAATGAGGGAAATGAGGGTCTTAAATAATTTCAGCAAAATCCAGCAGAGTTAAAAGCAGTAACTCCT
>JANHGL010024843.1:63865-86258 GCA_024611195.1 Ceyx melanurus | reverse complement strand
GAGAAAAGTCTGGCTCCATCCTCTCTACACTCACCCTTAACATATTTATAGACATTGATGAGGTCCCCCCTCAGTCTTCTCTTCTCCAGGCTAAAGAGCCCCAGCTCTCGGAAACTGGTAATCTCCCAAAGTGAGTATAATCTTGACTCTGAAGATCTTTGTTGTGTGTCTCCTGAGACTGTTCCAATTAAAAACAAAACAATACAAAATAAAATAACAAATCAAAATAAATCTTAATGAGAACTACTATTTCTTGTGTAGATAATTAATAACATCCTAGGTTTTTTGTGAATAGAGCTACATTTTGACAAGCTTGAGTTAAAATACTTCTTGTAAATGAAAGCTTTTTTTTTACCACTGTCACTACTTAAAAATTGGAGGCATTACCTGTTCCACTGTTTTGCTTTCAAGATCTGACTTTTAAAATATTTTTTTTTAACAGTATGTGAGGTAGTGTGAAAATTTACATGTTCAGATTGGCATACTCTCATGCTTTCTAACTGATGGTAAAGGCAAGGCACTTAGGAAGTATATACCAGACCACTAAGAAATCAAATGGAGGATGAAATGTGAAGACAAAGTCCTCCCAAGGGCATTGCCTAGTGTAAGTATGTTCTCTCATACATAAAGTGACAATTTTGTCACTTTAAAGGCTATGGTGAGTTTAGCAAAATGTAAAAAAGTGCAAAAGTACAGTTTATTGCTAGAATAAATATATGTAAATATAGAAAATGCTACAGAGGCAGTTATACAGAAATAAAGGACACTTGTCCAATGACTCCTCAAAACCTAGGACACTGTTCAACCTGTGTATTACACAAAAGACATTCTCTATGTTTTTTTGTATATCTAGAACATGATTAACTTTTTTGTAAGCATCATAAATTTAGATTTCTGTTGGGACTTTTGTTTTATTCTTAGTTTCAGTAAGACTTACACCCACTCTCCAAAGAGCATATTATCTCTTTAGTATATTACTCATCTGCTGGAAATTGATGAGCTGTTTTGAGACAAAATAGTATTTTTTGCCTTGTAGAACAATGCTTACATCTTTGTGCAGCTTTTTTTTTTTTTTTTTTATCATTGACCCTTACACTGCTATTAAAATGCAGCTTGATCACCTTGTGTTCAATCATGTAAGTGGGATTCATAAACACAGCTTATTAACTACATGTCAGTTGAGATCAGAGGAACTAGTCATTGATCAGTTTGGACAGATGAGAAATCTGAGATAATTAGTTTGTAAAACAGCTATTTAGAGACACTACTATGATGACGTTGCTCTGAGTGTTGGTCATTTTTCTGAAAATAATATATTTTTATTAATGATCAGGTACAGTGGTTTTTGTAATCCTTCAGAAGGAAAGTAAAACCAAATAACCTGTTCTCAAATAAAAATTCAGCAGTATGCTAAGAATACCAACCTCAATTATAGGTCATGCCAAATTACCGTATTTTATTATGAAATGCAGCAGCCACATTTCTTCATATTCAATTCAATATTTTTGTTCAAGTTTAAATTGATTACTTGGAAAATGAATGAAAACCAGTTTTTTAATTGAATTTCAAGGCAGCTGTCTGCTTAACAGGAAAGCTGAGTAGCAGACTAGTACTGCTTGAGAGGTTCTCCAGAATCTTGAAAACATCCAAAAGTATGATGATTATACATTTTTACAAGTTTTATGTAATTATGCCTGACATTTAATAGAAATCTTCCAAAGTGGTTAGCTGAAGCTTATCTGAGCTCAAGTGAAATTAACTTTTGAAGAGTACACTTCAAAAAGAAAGTGTCCTTGTTTTGCACATCTGATAATATAACAGTAATTTTGACAAAGACAATAAAACTGTAACTAAAATAAGCTGTGAAATAGAAGCTATATTTAAATTGGTTATTTGGAAGTTTGGTTTTGTTCTATTTTATTATCCTTGTTTTGCCTTGTTAAAATCCTAATCTTTGATGCAGGTACTCTGATGTGATGTCATTGTCTTAATGTTTTCCTTTCCAAGCCTTTGATACATTAAAACACATTAGACTGAATGCAGTGTTTAAAAACCAGATCTATTCTCAATCTTCATTACTTTGGTGTCTGAATGACAGTGGACCAGAATGACAGTTTACAGAAATAGGTAATATACATTCAGTATGATTAGGTAACAGTGTCAGAATGCTATTGCATCATGCATACTTTTTTCAGCCAAAATCACACTAGATATTTTGAAACAGAGCTGACTTTGTCATAAAAATAAATCATTTGACCTCAGACAGAGCCTGTCCTTTAATGACCAAAGATGCTACATAAATTTGAATTCTGGAAACACAAACAATTGAGAACTTTTTGCTGACATTATTCTTTAATCAGCTGAAGCACTGATTATGTACAAGAAAACAGCCTTCATGGAGTACCTTTGTGAAGATTCTGTATAGTCTTCTGTTTTGTTAAAATAGAACAAGCTAAACTACTGAAATAATTCCTATCCCCTTTCATCTAATATTCCCATAGCAAATTCTAAACCTAATTACATAGTGTAAATTGTTTATTACAGCCTTCAATCCTTCTTGAGTTTGAATTGTAAAAAAAAGAAAAAAAAGGAGAAAGTTAAATAATCAAACTTCACTCTTCTATTACAAATCTTATTACCTCTGTCACTTTAATATCAGCAGTAAAGCATTTGGAAAATGTAGGAGTATTAATAGTGGAAGATGTTTGAAGTTTCTCAGAGTGGTTTAATGAAGAAAATCAGAATAGGATATATAAAATGATGACTGGGAACGGAATATGGAAAAATACTATTACTGAATGCTTTGACACAGAATCATGGAATTACATGGTAGGGATTGGAAGGGACCTTTGGAGCTCATAGAGTCCAATCCCCCTGCCAGAGCAGGATCATCTAGGGAGTGCCACAAAGGAACAGATCCAGGTGGGTTTTTAAAAGTCTGTAGAGAAGGAGACTCCACAACCTTTCTGGGCAGTCTGTTCCAGTGCTCCATCACCCTCATAGTAAAAAATTTTTTGCTCATGTTCAGGTAGTACTTCCTGTGTTCCAGTTCCTGATTGTTATCTGTCCTCTGATCACACAGCACCACTGAAAAGAGACTGGCCCATCCTCTTGACATCCACCCTTCAGATATTTGTAAACATTAATAAGGTCCCCTCTCATTCTTTGCTCCAAACAGCCCCATGTCTCAGTCTTTCCTCATAAGAGAGGTGTTCCAGTCCCCTAGTCAATCTTGGAACCCTCGAACTCTCTCTAGTGGTTCCCTGTTTTTCTTGAACTGGGAAGCCCAGAACTGAACATAATATTAGTGGTCTCTCTAGTGCAGAGTAGAGGGGGAGGAGAACTTTGAACTACTGGACACACTCTTCTTGATGCGCCCCAGGATTCCATTGACCTTTTTGGCCACAAGGGCATATTGCTGTCCCATGGATAACTTATTGTCCTCCAGGACTCCGAAGTCCTTCTCTGTGGAGCCACTCTCCAGCAGACCTACCCCTAACCTGAACTGGGCATGCTGTTATTCCTCCCCAGGTACTGGGCTCTACATTAGGCCTTCGTGAATTTCATGAGGTTCCCCTATGCCCACCTCTCCAGCCTGTCCAGGTCTCACTGGATGGCAGCACAGCCTTCTAGTGTGTCAGACACTCCTCCCAGTTTTGTATCATCAGCAAACTTGCTGAGGGTACACTCTGTCCCTTCATCCAGGTCACTGATAAAGATGTTGAATAAGACTGGGCTCCATACTGACCCCTGGGAAACACCACTACCTATAGGTCTCCAATTGGACTCTGTGCCATTAATCACAACTCTCTGAGTTCTACTGTTCAGACAGTTCTTGACCCACCTCACTGTCCATTCGTCTCCCACTTGCTGAGCTTACCCACAAGGTTGTTATGGGAGACAGTGTCAAAAGGCTTGCTGAAGTCAAGGTAGACACCATCCACTGCTCTCCCTGCATCCACCCATTCAGTCCCACCATCATGGAAGGCTACCATATTAGTGAGACTTGACTTCCCTTTAGTAAATCCATGCTGGCTACTCTTGATAACCGTCTCTTCTATGTGCTTAGAGATGATCTCTAGAATGAGCTTCTCCATCACCTTTCCAGGGAGATGATGCTGAATCATTAATGGAAGGGATCTTGGCTAATGCCATATCTACACTATGGAAAAGTACAATTGTGTAATTAAAGTATTTCTTATGTGCGTAATCACTTCTTTCCTTAGGTCTATTAATAGCAATGTTAGCAACAGCTGATCCAGCTAGGCTTCTAAGTCCAGTGGTGTGGCAACCTGCACTTGTGTGAGTATTTATGCCCTAGGAATGTGTCTAACTTAAGGAACTGAAAGTGTACACATCAAGCGTAATGGGACTGCAGGGTAAGATCATCTGCAGAACCCCCTTGTTTCAGAGGATCTTGCTTCTTTTTTCACCTTATTCTTACATAAACTTCTGTGAAATTCTGTTGCTTTGGCTACTCTATCTACCATGATAATATGTTGCAAATTAATGTTGTGATTGCTACTCAAAGCTCTTTGGCTGTAATTTTCTGTAACAGAAACCATACATTAGAACAGAATTTTGTTTGGGGCCTGTAATAAAAGTGATGCTACTTTTCCTCAGGCAGTATAGAGGCCACATGGAGAACACTGTTAATTTCCAATTCAGCATTATCTTGTCTTCATAGTCTCTTCTCAAAATGAAGCATATGGGGAGTGTGGCTATTTTCTTTTTTTGAAAAGTTTTTCTTCTACACTTTGAGGTGTAGAGCCATAAGGACCTATGAATATCAATTAGTGTGTTGACCTCCATCAGTACTGTCAGCAGGCCTGAAGAAGTTTCTTGCAAATTCCTGCTCAGGACTTTGGAAACAACAAAAAAGTGCTTCTGAAACAGTTCATCTGAGGTTTTTTTAATGCCTTGTATGAACTAAAGAACAAAGTCTTAGGAGATTAATTAGTGCCACATATATACTATAACAGCACAGTTCACAAGTATCTCACCTGAAGCCTTGGAACTTTCATTTAAGTTACTACAAATTATTCACATTTAACAGCTGGTAGTAAATACTAAGCAATTTGACTTTAATTCTTCCTGAAATAGACAAGAACAAGTCTCAGCTGTTTTATTTGGGCTGTGCCTATGTTGCGGTGAAGGGCAGCCTTCTAGCTTAACATCCCAGACATCATCCATTTATTTTTCCAAAAGTCAAACATTTTAAGTCTAATATAATGTTATACTTACACACTGTAATTTCCTTCCGTGTCAAGGCTGTTTGTTATTCCTCTGAAATAATATGTACAAAGGTAAATCCTAAAACAAGTATAATATTTTACAGTCACATTTACTTACTTTATGTGGGTGTTTGAGTAGACTTAAGTCTGGAAGAAGACACTAAATAAAGAAAACAATAGTGACATTTTAATACCAGATGTTATGCAGTGTGATAGAGCTAAAATGAATTTCTTGCCATATTTCATTTAGTCAACTGTAAACTAGAAAGTTTTATAAATGTCAACATATAAAATTCAAAATTTCAAGGCAACCTGGTGTCTGTAAACTAAGACTGTGTGTGTGGTGGGATGGGAAGCGCAAGCAAAGAGGGGTTTGAAAAAAGGCAGGTCTAATTCTGTAAGGAACACCACTTTCATATTTAAAACATGCTTCTCTCCCTAGTCTGATGACACTAAAGTGTGTTCTATTTTCTGCCCTAAATAAATTAATTTCATTCTTTTGAGTGGATGATTTAGTATATCCCATCTCCGAGTTTTCTAGGTTAATTGACCCAGTATCTTTCAGGCTCCTCTTGCAAGAGAAGTTCTCAACTCCAATGATCATCAGTGAGGCTCCTCTCTGCTCCCATTCCAGGTTGTGCTTATTCAGTACTGTCTGAACAGTAATGACCACTCCAATAATACCATCTCCATAAAGGGAAAAAAGAAGGAGGACACTAGGAATAGCTAATTCAATCTCACATCTGATATCAGTGCCTGACTGGGGACTTCACATCAGTCTTAAGTAGTCTTGCTAGCAGTGAGCTCAGGTTTAACATTCAGTGGAAATATACCTGACATTCAATACATCTTCCTCTAACATGATGGAGCTGTATTATATGCAGCATTCCAGATGATATATTAGGAGTGCCTGCACCAATGACATTAATACTTCCATATTTCTTTGAGAAATACCTTGGCTGAAAAATACTAGGATTGCTTTTGACATTTTCATGGCTACTTCACAGAGATGGTTCATAGTAATCTTATAATTGACTAATACACCTAGATCTCACTCTTTCTTTGACATTTACAACTAATGACTTCACATGTGAGAGAGGAAATTCTTGTTATTAATCCCCAAATGCATTACCTTGCACTTTGCACATTTCTGTGTTCTAGTCCTCAAGGTCTTGGGTTTTATCTTTTTTTTTTTTCTTTCTTTCTTTTTTCTTTTCTTTTTTTTTTTTTCAGTATTAGATCCTGAGTTTTTCGTGTATTGACACCATTTTTACTTTATTTTGTTTAGGGTTAATTATTACAAACAGCTGCTGGCTCAAGCAGTTGGGTGGGGCTGCAACTGAGAGGGGCCAGAGCTGGGATAAACAACAGGGGGGAGGGCTAGCCTCAGCTGAGACTGCTTGGTTTCAAAGTACACCAGTTTAAGTGTGCCTGGAGAAGAGGACGTTGATGCCTTGGGTACAGGTATGGTCTTCCTGGCTTTTCTTACTTGCTTTGTATATCATTTAATTTTAAGTCTCGAGGTCTCACTTTTTTCTTCTTCTTCCTAATTCTCCTTCTCAACACGGAAGGAGTGTGGAAGGGAGGGGTAGAGTGGTATATGAGCAGCTGTGTGGTGTTTGGGGGTGCTGATGGACAGCTGGCTGAACATGAGCCAGCAGTGTGCCCAGGTGGCCAAGAAGGCAACAGGATCCTGGCCTTTATCAGGAACAGTGTGGTCAGCAGGAGAAGGGAAGTTATTGTGCTCTTCTATTCACCCCTTTGTAAGGCCTCAACTTGAGTGCTGTGTTCAGTTCTGGGCCCCTTGTTACAGGAAAGACATTGAGGTGCTGAAACATGTACATAGGAGCTACCAAGCTTGTGAGGGGCTTAGAGAACAAGTTGTATGAAGAGAGGCTGAGGGAGCTAGGCATGTTTGGAGAAGAGGAGGCTGAGGGGGGAACCTCATTGCCCTCTACAACTACCTGAAGGGAGGTTATAGAGAGGTGGATGTGGCCTCTTCTCCTTAGTAAATAATGAATGAACCAGGGGAATGGTCTGAAGTTGCAGCAGGGGTGGTTTAGATTAGATATTAGGAAGAAATTATTTACAGAGGGAGTGGTGAGACAATGGAACAGACTGCCCAGGGAGGTGCTTGAGTCACCATCCCTGGCGGTATTTAAGAAACATGGTCTATGCCTGACATGATGCTACATGACATGCTGTAGGGACAGGCATATAGGGAGTTATTTGTGGGGCTTTTTTTGAATGATCAGGTATTTAGGTTGTTTGCTGTTGTAGGTATGGTTGGACTCGGTGATCTAGGAGGTTTATTTGTGGGTTTTTTTGAATAATCGGGTATTTAAGTGTGTGTTGTTGTAGGTATGGTTGGACTTGGTGATCTAGGAGGTCTTTTCCAACCATGATTATTCTGTGATTCTGTGTTTATTTGCCCTCAGAGGTTAAACCACGACCCATCATCAATAGAACTGGCAAACTGAATTTAGAATCAGGGCCTTTAATAAGGATGTTTAAGTTGGAATCCAAGATAAACCTTTCAGAAACTTTTGTAATTGCCTTTGAGCCTGGTACGCCGCTTTTTAATGTGAGCTATTGTTATCTCTCTCTTGGTTTGTGTTTTGTCTGGTCCCCCCAAATTAAGTAGATGTTCCTAGTCTAACAAATCTTTATCAAATAAACGCCCTTGATTATTTTTTTTCAAATATAGGTTAAAACATTTGTCTGCTATCTTTGTGCTGAAACTGTGTTTGCTTTTTGTTCCACTTGTCATTTACTGCTTATTTCTTTCAACATTTGTTCTGTAGTTCTGGATACTTGATAAGGAATTTTGTAGCATACAAGATAATTTCTCTACCTTTTCTAAAACATTTTATTCTCAGAATGTAGGATAGCAGCCACAGTGTGATATATTCTCTAACAAGCCTTGCTAGTCTGTTTTGCACAGCTGGGTATTGAGAAACAGAGGCACCCAAAGCATTCTGCAGATAGATTACACCAAAGGCTACTTTGTGCAGAAGCCAGACTGGCCTGATAATGATAAGTCCTTTTAAGGTACAGATACAACAGCTTTGCTCAGACAGTTGTGGTACTTTGTGAGTGCTTGGAGGTGAGCCAAGCAAACTGCTCTGTTCCTGACCCTGAGGTGGATAGCTGAATTGCTCCCTTTGCTTAGGACCCCTAGGTGGAAAAAATATTTTTTCACTCGTAACATGAAGGCCTGTTAAAATGCAGTAAAATGTTCAGCTCATTTAAAATACTTGGATATTTTTTGATAATTACATTCATTATGCATACTGTTCCTGTGTATGCCCAAAGGATATGGCAATGAGATTCCTGACCACTCACATCTTTATCTTGCAGTCAAAGGAAAGGGGAACTCTATTGTTAGTTGTATTACATAGAGGTCAATTTAATTGGTCCCCAGATGATGCTTCACCATTCACAATGAAGTAGAATTTGTTTGCACTGCAGTTATCTGGAATCATGATATTTATGTGGTGAACCTGAAAAGCTAGGTGAAATGTCCAGGTTGTGAACTCTAACTAGGAAGCTCTGGATTACTAAAATAACATCAGTTGAAGGTACACATCACATTGTTATGTAGTGTGCCTCTTCAAAGCTTATGTAGGTTCTGACTGAGGTAGAATTTCTGATTGGAAAAAGTATTGACTTATTCCTAATTTTGATTTGATATGTAAGTCGCTTAAACTCTAAGCCACTCTTGTGGTTTGATATGCCTGTTTTGGTAGATAATGTATTCTTTAATCACTACTGATAAATCTTAAACTTTTTTTTTAACATAAGAAAAGAGTGCATATTTCTTTACTGTTTTATTTTGGGATGTTCAGAATAAATCTATCTATATTAATGGAGTGAAAAAAAGGCACTTGCTTTACATAAATTTGTATCCTGAACAGGCTTTCTACTGAGTGCCTTTGAGATATTTCGTGATCTTTATTACTGTTGGCTATGAAGCTTTTGTTAAGCATCTCAGAAATGTAAATGTACCAATCCTCCCCACCCACACTAAGGCATTTACAGTTTTTGGTTGTGGTTTTTTTGTTTGGTTTTTGTTTTCAGGCAGCTATTAGGATTATGTAGAATCACTAAGAAAATTAATTAAAAATTGAATATACACCAAGGGTTATAATTTACAGCCCATCAGGTTCCAAATCTTTACCTTAGTTCATCACATGTTCAACATGTGTTTTAAAATTGAAGAAAATTAGTCTCAGCCCTATATATTATATTTCACTTTTTAATGAAAAAGTTACTTAAATGCTTTCCTTAAGTGGAACACTTATTTAGATATTAAAATAAATTATGTTGAAAATGTAAATGATCTATTTGACACCAAAAGGGGAAATAGGCAGCAACAATTTTAATTAAAAATTCAATCCTAACAGAGTTTGCCCTCGTCAACTTAGAAATATTGCACAGATGCTTTATTAAATTACGAAGTATCTGGTTAAAAGCTATTCACTATGTTATGTGATAAATCATCCTTCTCCACACTAGATCCATTTTCTATGTAAGTCAGTGGTGAAACTGACTGGAAGGCAGCAGATCAAATTTATAACTTCCCAGTAGTTTCCTCACTGGAATGAAACTAGGTGGCTGAACTTGTTTTGGATCTGACTAAATGGATCTACAAGATAAAAAGAGGTATGTGACATAATCAGACTGAGGCTGGAAGGTATCTCTTCCTGCTCATGTGGGACAAAAATATTTGGGCTCAGTATGTATCTTGCATGGCCAAGACACAAAAAAGCTGGAGCTCTCCCTGTTCCTGCTGATGACCTTGGAGTACTTGGAGTATTATCTTATGTAACTACTTTTACCTCTCAGTGGTTTGTTTTTTAATTTTTTTTGCCCCCTTAGCCTTTATGTCTATTTCCATTTTGACTGTAAAGCTTAGGAGGAGTGTATCATGGTATATATAGTTACACTGTGCCTGATTCCTGATTCATTAGAATTAAATTTTATCCTAAATTTAACTGGCTCCTAAAATCTCTGTAGACAGGCCTTACAAACTTACTTTTAGTCCTAATAGCTGTTTAAATCAAATGCTAATATGGAGTATTCAGTCTTTCCATAACTAAATGACCTTGTGCACATCATCAAAGGACACAGATTGACACTAGCAAAATCTAGGGCAGTTTGAGCTGTAACCTAGCTGGTAAAATACTACCTGAGGAATTCTGAATTCCCGTAGCAGTTCATAAGAAAGAAAAAATTGAATAAAATTGTCACAGGACATGGAAGTGATTCTCATTTTAGTACTTTGAGGGGATGAAACAGTCCTTCTGTATTCAGACATCCTAAATACATGGCTTTAATGCTTCGTTTTGTCTAAAATTCTTAATAGTAACAATTCCAACAGCTAGGAAAAAGTGGAACAGAGAAAGAATGTATATGTCTAAATGAGGCCACTTGCCTGATCCTCCAGGTCTTGACTTGGGTAAAACTGATTTAATTGTTTGCCAATAAATAGTGTGGATAATGAAAAACCTCACCCTGATGTTTTTTACCTCTGAGCTGTTTTTCTCACCACTCCCCTCAGCCCCAGCTGCTGGGCAGATTTTGCCCTTTCTTAGCCAGGCTTTCCTGAGATTCCCCCCTGCTTGTGGCTGAGGGCAATACAAGTCCTTTTCCTTTTTTTTTGTCAACCCAAGGAAAAACTAATGTGAAAAAGTACTTTTTTTTTTTTTTTTTGAATGGAGCCTGTGCTATCAGGGACTGCCATTTGGGAGGTAACATTGGTTTTTTTTTTGTTTGTTTGTTTGTTTGTTTTTTGGGTTTTTTTTGAGCTCCATATGAAAGAACAAAGTATGGTGTGGTTTTGTGTGAGCTGAGCTTGTGCAGCCAAGGAATGCTGGCAGCTGCCTGTGTCTCTCATTGGTATTGTTGTAGCATAGCTGGAGACCTAGTTACTGTCGTGAACAAATGTGTATATTTTGTTTTAGTTATTAAACTTGTTCAGTCCTGTCAGAAGGAATTCCAGGGTGGCTGTTTTTGTTTTCCCTAGAAATGTAGCATATAAAGCATAAAAAGCCACACAGAAAACAAAAATTAAAACAAATTCCATAAAACACAGAGCCCCATTCCCTAGTGAAAACAGAGCAAAGGATAGTAAAACAATGAAGTCTAAATATATGCAATTACTTTGTAGTACTCTTTTTCTAGTTGCAGGTACGGTGCATAATAAAAATAGGAGTTCATAAGGCTTGTGTTAATTTAGCACTTTATCATTTAATATGTGTTAATTTAGACTGGGTAAATGGTTAGCATTACTCACTGTTCTTTTTTGTAAAATTGTGTTCAATTGCATTATGAAGAGGACTGCTATGTTTACTAAAAGTTCTGAGTTTACTAAAATTCAGGTCAGGAGAAAAGCAGGAACATTGGTTCAGCTAAGATAGGAAAAATGTCCTTCAGCAATAAATAAAAATATGATCCTTTTGTACCCCAGTATCCAAATATATATCCTAGTATTTACATTATTTATAGTCCAATTGAAACAAAACCAAAACCTTCAAGAAATATCCCATTTCTGCAAAAGAAATATTACAGAAGCATCTCTTGAAAGAAAATTTCTGACATTTCTTCCTTGTGAAAACACTGTTGAAATTCTAATGATTTGGAGACCTTTCTCCTGCTGCTTATTAGAGCTTGGTTAGGCACTTGATAAATGTTCAAGAAAACAAGAAACAGCAAAAAGTAACTGCCATTTCAGTACAGCCATTTAGCTATTGTTGTTTTTCAGACTTTTCATAGCTCCCGTTTCAGCATTTCAAACTGCATTTTCATTATGAACTGGAATGAAAAGGCAGGCTTTAGAAGAATCTGTTAAAAAAGTTCAGAAAAACGTTTGCTGAAGGCATGAAGAATTTTCTGCTGTGCTTAAGCCTTACTTATATAGCATTGTATATTAATGCATTAAATAATGAGAATAAAAGTTAAAATGTAAGGAATCTAAATCTGTTATGTTAATCCTACAGTTTGGCACTAATCAAGAAAAATAAAATAATTAGTCATTTGGAGACTTCCCCAAAAAAGATTCAATCAAAATGATGATCCAAGAAACACTTCCACATGGTAAAAGTGCACTGTTCAATTGTTCATTCAAGAATATTTCAAGTTGTACGAGCACACAAACAGTACTTGAGGAAGAAAATTGTTTGGCTTGTGGGAAATACCTTGTCTCATGCTATTGAAGCAACAGCAGAAAATTGTGTCTCTAGCCCTTTACCCAGTAATCAGTATGTGCTCTATATGAAGGAGAAAGGAGGAGTATATGCAATATATCATATTGATTGTCCTTTTGTGTTATGACTCACTTCCACCTCTGTGCTTTAGCAACATATATACCAACATATATGAAATCTAGCAGTACTGAAATTGACTTATTGTTGGTTTTTCTAAACTATTAATATTATCTGATATGGATATTATTACAACAGTTCAGCTCCATTAGGAAAATGTTTTCATGTTAACTTCAAGATGGAGTTAAACTAGATGACTTCACCAACATCCAAGAAGGGAGGTAGAGAAAAATAAAAACCTCTTTTACCTTCACTGTCATTCAGGTTTTAATTTTGTTTTCTGTGCTTTTACTTCTGACACTTGTTCTGCTTGGTACTTTTGCTGTTCTTTCTATGTTCTCTGCCCTTTAGTTCCCTTTATATGTGTATGATTTTTAGTGTCCTGAAAAAATGCTCATCTACAACATTCTTAAAGCATATATTGATGCTGCAATTCCTCTAACTTTGAGATTTTAGGAGTTTAAGGATTTCTAGGAGAAAGGGTTGCAATATATTTTTTTAAAACCTTTTTTTCAGGTCTCTCTCTGTCATGCTCCCATTCAAATCTGTCTTCCATTTTCTGAATGCCCATTCCTTTATTATTATTTTTTTTTTAATTGACGTCACTATATAGCTTCTTTCAGTTTCTTCCCATATCTCACTTAGCTATTCACATTAACTCTGAACTTTCTTTCCATTATATTGAATTCTAAAAATACCATTCTATAATTTCACTGTCATGGATAAAAATATTAAATTACTTGAAATTATCGTGTATTAAGGGGAAAGGATGATAAACTGCTATGCTAGATAGAAACAGTACCATAGTAAAATAATGCTTGACAGTAGATTATGTGTTTGTACATATATAATTATTTTCTGGTATCATCTTGTAGAGGTTTGGGAAACTAGGTAGGAAGGTTTGTGCTCGTGTGTATATATAGCAAGAGGTGTATTGGTATGATTACAATGTAAATATTTGAACAAATGAGTTTACCTTTCAGCATAAAAACATATCAAAGCAGCTTTTCATCTGATGAAAATCAACTCTTTTGTGTAGATTTTCCCCTTGCCCTCTTTTTCTAAGCAAAAGAATAAAAATAACATTTAAAAAAAGCCCCAAAACACCTCAAAACCGTGAGGAATAATAGCAATGCTCCTCAAGCTTCCACCATTCCTGGGTCCATGTTATATCAATCTGATTATCCACTGTGCCCTAATGAAGGCACAGAGAGAAGAGCATGCCAGCACTTTGTCTTGGCCAGCTCACTGCACTCCTCTCTGCCATGAAACACAGCATGGCTGTGGTGTGGGCACACTTGCTGTGTGGAATGCAATCTTCTCTTTAACGTTAGGTAAAAGAAAAATAAATATGTTATCTCTCTACATCAGGTAAGGACATTGTACAGCTGTGTGAATGAAATTGCTGTGCTAGAGTGGAAGCTGTGTAGGAACAAGAAGCTGTTTGCCTGGGATAGAAATTACCCTGCACTAGAGTAAAATTTGAGATTCAGTAAAAATAATTCCAGTTTAAGTAATGTTATTACACTAGCAAAAGTATTTTTATTGCTTATGCAAACTGTTTCATTTTCTGACATACTCTGTTCATGCACCTAAGACCTTGCAGCACATTTTTCCATCATTATTTTAAAGTGTGATTGAATCCTTCTTAAAGAATAGAGCTGAATTCTTTTTTTTATAAAAGCACTGGCTATTGAACTCTTGTATTTATCCTTGGGCTTACTGGAAATGGCAGGGAGGTTCAGAACATCTCTAACCTACCCATGATTCAAACCTGATCTATAGAGCTTGTCTTTGCTGAGTGAGAGAATTCTGTCTGATAAATTAATAGAAATTTTATTTGTTGATTATGCATCAAGTTTTGAGATACAAAATTCTATACATTAGAAAGCAGGGATAAAATATGGAAAATTCAATTGATCTTTAAAGGGATCTTTAAGGCCTCAAAAATTGTACTAGATTCTTTTCCTACTGAAAGCCTAAAACTTAATTCAGCAAGATAGCATGACTTGTATGTGTACTGCAAATAATTTTATACTATAGAAGTGAATATATTTTTATGAAAAAACAGCAATTAAGTCTTCTGCTTCTTTCTGGTTATAACCACTTCTTCCAATGGACTTTGATTATTTGGGGGAAGTTTTTCCAACTTGTCGGATTTTAGTATCAGATCTCTTTCTTCATTCTCTGCAGAAGATGCTAGAAAAGATTTTACAGTCTTGGATACAACTATTTCTAGTGTAACTACAATCACAGAATTGATAGAAACTGAAGTAAAATACAGATTTTTTTATTATTTTTTTTTAGTTGTTCAGAGCCCATGCATTCTTGTATTCCTGGTGTAGTAATTCTTCAAATACTGTGTTTCTTGCAATAACTGATTGAAAACTAGATGGATCTTCATATATTTTCCACCTCTTTGATGTTTTAATAATACAAAGAAAACTAAATAAGGACATCTATTTTGAGTAGGAAATTCTAGCAAGTAACAATTCCTCTCTGTGTGGTGGGAAAAGTACACCAAAACAAAGAGCATGAAAACCTCTATACTTTTTAAACTTAAAAATTGATCATGAAGATATTTATTTCAATCTACTGTTTAATAATAATAAAAAAATTAAAACAACATCAAAGGCAACCTAAACTGACCTTTCATGAAAAACCTCTCTAACATTCAAGGAGTCAGGCTGAGCCAGGAAGTAAACTCATACAGTTAAGGATATGCTTTATAGCCCTGTCTTTAACTACTGCACTGTCAGTTCAATGATTGTGAACATAAAAAAGGGGGTTTTTTTCTTTGTAATTTTTTCCTGAGCTAACTGGCACATCATCTTCCTTGATCTGTTTACCTCATCAAAGAAAAACATGTTGGAAACTTTGTTCATTAAGTGTGTGACACTGTAAGGCTTTCATTTAACTTCTCTACACACAACTGGTTAAGGCAAAAGTGCAACCTCTCAATTATACTAACAAAACAATATCTATTGTCCCTGTATATATGTGTGCTTATGGATAGATGAACATATGCATATATAGGTACATCTTGACTTTATAATATCTTTTTTTTTTTTTGGTCTCACATATTGAAACCAAGTTGTAGGTTTCAGATCACTATCTATGAAGTCAAGTCCCCTTCTATGGCCCATTGCCCCTTTCAGATTTTCATTGACATGAGTTTTTAAGGTTATGTATGAACTTTTAGAATAACTTAAGATGTGCATGAACTCTAGATTTCACCACTGCTGATTCATCATTTTTATACAGTTCAGCAGTTTAGCTCCCTGACACATAATTTAAACAACAGCATGAAAGCTCTTGTGTAGAAAGTTAACAATAAATACAGAAAGGATGATAACCTTTCAGTCTGTTGTATACTAATGTAAAAACCCAATGAGTGATTTTTTTTTTCAGCCCCCCACACACCCACCATTGTTCCTCTTCCTGGAGCTACCAAGAAAGTTCACAGTTGAAAGTCTTCCTAAAAACTGTTTAAAAAATTTATTGAGAAAGAGCACAGTCATGATACATTAGCATTTTTTCAGCTACATTACCTAGCATTTGATATATTGTCAATATGAAGCTCAGGAATAGACTTCTAACAGTATTATATATGTCCAAATGAAATTAAGACTAGAAAAGAGTCCCAGATAAAGCCTTAGATTAAATCCTAGTGTACAAATTAGAATAATCTATTAAATGGTTAATGGTAATCTAAGTCTTCAGCATCCTCTTATCTCTGAAATTTGTAGGCTTTTATAATCTTATGCTCTCACTAAAGGAGACATTGCAATGCATTAGTATCTATTAATAATATTATGTATTATCATAGAGACTTATTAAGCAATTTATATGGGTAAATATGTTTTATAACAACATAAAACACAGGTTATTACAGTGTGGTACTTTTTATTAGAAAACATTTTGTTTTGAATTGATACTTTAAATCCCCATATTACATAACATTAGAGTGGATGCTCTCTTTGTATATGTTACATTTAAGTATAATATTTGCATCTAACTTATATTTTTTATACCCATGGCTATAAAATAATTTTTATGAATAAAGAATGGGAAGAGCTCTTATCTTAGAGGTGTGTTCTAAAACTCAAATGACAAAATGTTTTGCAAGTGCATTATAATGTTCATGTGCACAATTGAAGAACACAATCAATTATTGTGCTGGTTTTTACCAACTAACAGAGTTAGTTGTTATTTTAAGGACCTGTTATTAATGCTTCTTTCTTATACTTAGCAGAGTCACTCTACCTCAGAAGTGTTTTTTGCACTTGGCTACTGTTTTCCTCTGAATGAGCATTCACTTGTTGAATGTTTTCTTTCTTTCATACCTTAAGGGTTATGGTAATTGTTATACCCTAAAATGTACAGGCATATGTTTCAGTCAACATTATTGCTTACAGGATTTTGAGAAAGTGTAAGCAGTGATGTTCTGTTTCCTTCAGTAACCAATGACTTATGCTGGGACACTTTAATCATCTTTGTGTTATGTTCTGACATGAGATCCATTAAGATGTCACGGCTTCATCTGTGTGCTTGTAATCTTTCACCACACTTTGTGTTTTGGGGAGGAGAAGGACATTGGAATGGGTATGGGATGAATTTGTTATCCCTGGCACATACAGATAAGACATTTCATTCATTGATTGATCTTCAACCTATTGGGGTCACTAGAAAAACTGACAAGTGGTGCTGGATCAAGCTCGTAAATGTTTAGTCCCTGTCTCAGCAGTAAAAATGTAAGGAAGTGTGAGCTGCAGAAACCTGAAGTATGTCTGTGAAGAAAATGTCTACTTCTGACTTGGGGCACTATCTCTGGAGATATTCAAGGAGAGGTTGAACAAGGCTCTAAGCAGCCTGGTCTAGTTAAGGGTGTCCCTGCTCACTGCAGGGGGGCTGGACTAGATGACCTTTGGAGGGCCCTTCTGGCCCTAAACATTCTATGACTTGTTTAATGTAGGGGAAGTTTCAGCAACCAACAACTAGTGAATAATAAACCCTTTTCCTAATTTTTTTCCTCTTTCTATTTCTCACTGAACATTTTTTGCCGTCTCTTCTTTGTCACTTCACAGGCTCTTAAGCAAACTTTCAGGCTCACAAACATGCTATTCAGTACTTTTTTTTTCCTTTACAGAAGTGCATACTCCCCTCCCATCTTGACCCTTCTTCTCAGATTTTTTTTTTTGCTATGGCCTTTTTCCCATTTGCTTCTACTGCTAGCTTCCTGTTAAACTGGCTGTCCTTTCTACATCACTGGTTACATCAGGTCTCAGGAGCAAATGTCTTTGGAAAACTGAAATTTTCAAATAGTTCTATAAGTGTTGTAAAAGTCTTGTAGCTTTCACTCACTGCTAAGCCCAAATTGTTACCAAACATAATAGACCATATCCTTTTTAATAATCTGAATAAAAATAGGTATCTAGAAACTGAGATGTATTAAGAACAAATTCCTTCTTGTCTTACAAAAATGAACAGACATTTGGTTCTGTGATAATGTATCAAATTTGGCACTTGAACTATTAGCTATGAAAGTGAATTAGCTTGTCTACTATCACAATTTAGTTTACAGTAAAACATTCTTAAGTCTTCTGTTTAGTCTAACCTAATTTCCATTGAAAACTTGAGTTGTACCCTTAACCCAAGGAAATTTTTCCAGTCTGCAATAGTTAGTTTGTCTTTCAGTATCTGCTGAAATATTTGAATGAATGTTACAGATCTGTAACTCCAGGGTACTGTACATAGCAAATGAATCCACAGTGTTTAGCTGTGGTGTTCTATGAATTACTTTGGTATGCACAGATAACTGGCCCCACGTTAACTTGGAGGATGGTTCAAGAGATAACCTAGTGCCATTAACTTTGGGTTCTTGCAGTCATGGGCCATTTGCTTCCAAAGGAAAACAGCAAGACTTAAAAGCATACTATTACAAGAGCAGCATGAAATTCCTATTAAATCTCGCAGCACATAAGTCTTATGAAGGTTACCAAGGTGCATATTATAATTTTCTATGAACACAAACACACAGAGGTAGATGTATGCACTTGTTCTAAAAGTCTGCTTCTACACAGAAAAAAAAGAGAAGGGAAATTCTTCTTCCTACATCACAATCTGTACCTTTATACATTACCTGCCCTCACAGAATGGCAACTGGGCTGCACACTGAGGTAAGTTACCTAACTTTGGATGTCACATTTCAAAACAAATATGAGCCAGATAGCTCAAATATTATACCATTGTGGTTTTGGAACACTTCACAGTCACTTACCTGTCTTCAGCAAGTATTAACATCTGCAAATGGTTGCCTAGCTACAGGAAAATGAAGTTTAGGCTTATGCTGAGTACCAGGTGTGTACTATGGCCTGTGCAGGAGCCTTGATTCCTGCAGAATCTATACTGGAAAGCTGTCAGAGCATAATGCATTCCCTTCCAACTCTTGAAGGATAGGCTTTCCATTTTACTTTAAAATCAAGTTATAGGAGTGCAGAGGAGGGAGAAGGGTGGAGAATTACGTGTGTGGGCTCCTGCTTTAGGTATAAATTTAGGTATAATCTTATCTGATTCAAACCCCTGACACAAGATATGTTGAGTATGGTGGGAAACTGGATGGCTCTCAATTACCCAGCAAGCCTGTCTGCTTATCTAGTGTCATTGTCTGTAGTGTTCTTAACAGAAAATAGTATAGTGTCGATGTAATCACAAATGGAGCAGACAAGTTTTCTGTTACATTATAATTTTAAGTTACATTGCAAAGAGCTTCCTATAGAAGAAGAAACACCTTTATTTTCAATTTACCAGTTTGTTATCAGAACAGGAAAGTGTAGCTGCCTGTGGATGCAGCAGCAAGATAGATTTTTTTCTTCATTAAGATTTGAGTTTAAATAATTTATATAGTGTTAGTGTTCATTAAATACAAGAAATAACACTGTTCAAAACTTAAACTTCCACAGTTCTGCCTGGATATTTTAATTGTCGTCTGCACAAGATGCTCTTGGTCATCCATTGAAGAGAAATGGCTAGTAGCATTAACATTTTTGTAGTTGCAAATTAAACTAAAATGAAACCATTAGTCTGATTACACTAGCAGAAATTGAACCTAGATATCTGGAGTGTAACGGCTAATGTGTTAATATTCTGTTTAACATCATCCCAGAATGTGTTTCCTCTTGTACTTATACATATTTCTTTTTAGATATAAGCATTCATAAACTTATCTGGAAAGTAGGTAATAAGGAAGATCGTGATTAAGCAATGCTTTGGGTTATAGTGATAGAAATTGGGCTTACTGCCCATATAAAAGTATTTAGCTTGTGCAGTGCTTATTTTCTTCCTTCAAGAAAACAGCTCCATGTAGTCTTAGACTAATGGAAATGTGAAAACAAACTTTAATTTTATTCAGAAAATATCAAAACAATTGATATAGTACCTAATGAACTACAATCTTTTATCTTTCCATACATAACAGAAATTGTGACAACTATCCAGCTGCTTTAAGTCTTCTCCTAAAATGATTCAACAGAGCAATATGTACTGTCCTATAAAATTCATTTAACACTGTGTTCCCTGGACACTAAGTGAATTTTAGTCATGTAGATAGAATGTATTCATTTTTAACAGTTGTCATGATTACAGGTCTGGCTGCACAGCTGTTGTCCTTTTGGTTTCTGTGAGTGCATCCACTGAAGTACCAATTTGCAGGCTTTTAACAGTATTAAACCAGAAATTATCTTAAACACAGTGCATGCATATCTATTGTACTTATTCATATGCAGAGACCTGTGAGTAACAATGAATACATTGATCAACCATCTTTTTATAGCCAAGTAGTATTTGTTTAACTGAAGAAAGAATACAGATTAGATGACCTTAAAGAGGGAGTCAGCACATAAGACTCGAGTTCTTGATTCTTGTGTAGTGATCTAGAGTGGACCTGGATTATTTTTTTATAATAAAAACCTTTGTGGGTGGGTACCCTGTATTTTTGTCTATTAATCACTGCTTGAGAAAAGGGGAGATATATTTAAATTTCAGTAGTGTTTTTGTTTTCACTCTTCTGGGACAGCAAGTGGGACAATTTAAAATTATGAAAGATAAGAAACCAGCTTTGAATAAATCTGTTTGCTTGAAGACTGGATTATCTCATCAACACTAAGGGGTTTTTTTTTCCAGCTAGCTTCTATATATCTCAAATGAAACAATCTCAATAATTTAACCAGCAGATGGTTTTCATAAATTTATAAAGTGTCTACTTAATCCCATGATAGCTGTATTCTTGAATATAGGTTATATTCTTCAGTGTGTTTCAACTGGATTCCGAAGTATTTGTTTCTTTCAGGATACCTGGTAAACATTAAGATTTTAATAGAATGTTGTACATTATTCTTCTAAAGTTTTAATGCTCTTTGAGAATATCTTACTGACATGTTTTAGACAATACAGATAGAAATCGATGCAGCTTCATTCCTGGTTTGGGTTTTTTGGTTTGGTTGGTTGGTTTTTTTGGTTGTTGGGATACACCCACGTGTGATGAGGGAGATGGCAGAGGTTATTGCTAGGCCACTCTCCATTATTTTTGAAAGGTCCTGGAGAACAGGAGAAGTTCCTGAGGAGTGGAGAAAGGCCAATGTCTATAAATATGTTAAAGGTGAGTGTAGGGAGGACAGAGCCAGACTCTTCACAATGTCATCCAATGACAGGACAAGAGGCAACAAAAGTAAGTTGGAGCACAAGAGGTTTAGGGTAAACGCAAGGAAAAACTTTTTCTCAGTGAGGGTGACAGAGCTCTGGAATAGGCCGCCCACGGAGGTTATGGAGTATCCTTCTCTGGAGACACTTAAGAGCCGCCTGGATCTGTTCCTGGGTGACTTAGTCTAGGTAATCCTGCTTTATCAGGGGAGTTGGATTAGATGATCTTCTAGGTCCCTTCCAATCCCTAACATTCTGTGATTTGTTGTTGTTTGGTGTTTTTTTGGCTTTGTTTTGTGGTTTTCTTTGGTTTTTTGTTTTTGTTTTTTTGATGTGTTGGTTGTTTTGTTTTTGTTTTTTTGGTTTTTGATTGGTTTTTGGTTTTTTTTGTGGGTTTTTTGTTTGTTTTTTGTTTGTTTTTTTTTAGATTCCTCAAAGGTCTTAGGTACATGCTTAACTTTCTCCTTTAGGGCCATGCAATTTCAAGTATGTAGAACTAAATTGTTGATAAATTTAAACATGTGAATTTTGTCTTCGTACTTGAGCCTTGTTTTTCATCTGATCGAGGGCAGAAACATTGGTCTGTATTATAGGCAGATAAGCACTAATCAGAAATATGTAAGCAAAAAATGAAATATTGCTTAGTTAAATCACTTTGTATGTCTTTTGCTTTTTGTCATATTTGACAGTGAGGTTATGAAAGCTATTTACTTGTCAGCAAAGATTTCTTTCCTTGACCTGTCTTATCCTCCTCCTATGACATGGAAAGGAACACATAATAATGAATTACTTCAGTCTGTGATGTTCAAAAGAGCAGGATTAGGTTTGACTACAAGATCAAGCAGGAAGAGAAGTAGGGATTAGAAACAGTGTGATATGTGGAAATATCAATACTGCAAAAGCAAAGAGCAGAGAATCATAGAATCATTTAGGTTGGAAAAAAAACCTTTAAGATCATCAGCTTCAAACATTAACCTAACACTGCCAAGTCCACCACTAAACCAGGTCCCTAAACATCACATATACACATCTAAGTACCTCCAGAAATAGTGACTCTACCATTCACAGATTCACAGATATTAGGGGTTGGAAGAGACCTAGAAGATCATCTAGTCCAACCCCCCTGCCTGAGCAGGA
>JANHGL010024843.1:18073-51800 GCA_024611195.1 Ceyx melanurus | reverse complement strand
TCCAACTTTATAGTGGGAATACCTGCATTTCTTATCCCTGAATATGCTTTTCAGAGTGTACTCTTTGACTGAACCGACCATACGCAATTCTGTGGCCTTCTTCTGTGGGGATCAGAAAGAGCAAGGTCAAATAAGAATAAGTAATTATGATATCTAATCCATGCTTCTGTGAGACTACACTACCTTACATGTGAATTATGTGCCTTATTGTTTTTAAAAAAAAATCTGAAACACTGAGTGATCTTGGTGAGAGGTCCCGTGATGACTTTTAATTTACAAATATGGCAGAAGTGTGATTTTTATTTTTATTTTTTTGCCAATGACATTTTGTTATAATGACAAAATATATTATTTTTTAACTTCAACAAAATATTATATTTTAACAAAATAAAAATAGCCTGCAAGAGTCCAAATTTAGAACCTCTTATGCTCAGTATTGAACAAATGTGCAATGTGAACTTATGTGTAGGACTGAACATCTATAATAACATGTTTCCAATGGAAAATTTTAAGACTTACTTTCCAGAACGAGTCTTGTAGAGGTGTTCACACAACTGATCCAGTTGTGTGTATTCTTGGAGACTATGCATACAAATGAAGTACTTTGAATTTATACATGTACAGATTGGGAACCTTATGAAATTCAACAAGGGCAAGCTTAAGATCTTTCACTTGTGAGAGCATAATTCGGTAGTACAGCTCAGACTGGGATCCACCTGGATGGAGAGCAGCTCTGTGGTGAGGGACCTGAGGGTCCTGCTGGACAACAACCTCAACATGAGTGAACATTGTTCTGCAGCAGCAGAGAAAGCCAACATGATGCTGAGTTGCATCACCAGCAGAGATGAAGAAGCCACTCAGTGCTTGTCAGGCCACACCTGCAATAGTGTATTCAGTTTTGGTGCAAAGAAGATGTGGACAGGCTGGAGAGGGTCCAGAGAAGGTCCACAAAGACAAAGGACTGGGAAGCTGCCATAAGAGGAAAGGCAGCTTTGAGAAAAGAAATTTTATGGGAGACCTTATCACCATATTCCAGTATTTTAAGGAAGGCTATAAAGAAGATGGAGGTTCCCTTTTAACAAGAAGTCTCATAGAAACGACAAGGGGTAATGGATTCAAATTACTCCTGGGGACATTCTGATTGGACACAAGAGAAAAGAATTTCATGAGAACAATCAGCCATTGTAATACTCTTACCAGGGAAATTGTGAATTCCCCAACATTGAACATTCTTAAGATGCAGCTGGACAGGGTGCTGGGCCATCTTGTCTAGAACCTTGCTTTTACCAAGAAAGGCTGGACCAAATGACCCTTGAGGTCCCTTTCAATCTGTTTTTCTATAATTCTGTGACTCTGTGGAGATACATTCTAGGCAAATTTAGAATTGGCATTGACAAACAAAGGTTTGTTTTAGAAGATTGAATTGCCTTTGGAATTTATCTTCTTAGCCATTCTTTAAGGAAGTTCTTCTAAAAACAACAGCAAAGAGTTGTAAACTAACAAGCAAGAAACTCAAGGCTTTGTTAGAACATAAACTGGAATATTTAAACTCTTGCACTGAGGAAACTCAAAATGAGTTAGAGTAGCAAATATGAAAGGCAATTTTCAAACCACTCTTTTTCCTTCCTGCTTTCACCTTGCAAATCAGGTTATTACTTTAAGACTTAATGCACCATCATTTCTGTATTGCAGAAAATCTTGCCATTTCTCTCTACCCACAGAAAATAGTTCTTTTCATCCCTCTGAGATGCAGCTGTGTTCCCCTTGCCAAACTTCTGTCTATGAATGCCAGACTCCTAGGTGGTAGTTGAGACGCTCTTTTTTTTTGTTTTGTTTTGTTTTTTTTCTACTCAACACCCCTCAAAGCTGAAAGGTGCTCTCTGAGAGGCCTTTGCATGCCTTCCCATCCTCAGTAGCATCACTGCTTTCTTCCAGGGGCATCTACCAATACTCTGAGAATAAACACAGAATAAAGAAATAAATCTGCTAATACATTCCAATTTACAAAGTTAGATCCTTAATTTCTTCTGGAACATGAGCTCAGCAGAATGAAGTAACGTGAAGTTTACCTATTCCTAGAGATTCCACCCCTTCTTAAAGGCATGAGAAACCCAAACTCAAATGTACTGTCCCATGTTGATAATCTTTAAAAGGCTGGAAAAAGTTTAATTTCCTACTCTGTAGAACATCTTCCTGTGAATATAATGAAGTTTTGTCATTGCTGTTTATGTGAGAAAGAACTTCAGTTTTTTAGCAATAGTCAGCCTAAGGAGCAAATCTACTAATACTTCCTTTCAGATATATTTTTATTTTAAACAAGAAAGCAGCACAGACATTGAGCTAGTCACAAAATTATTTTGGGGAAGTTATGGTTTTTGGTTTGTTTTACTGCCAAGAAATTATTTAACTGCCAAGATCTACTGCAGAGAATAAAATAGTGCAAAAATTCTGGAGAAGCACAGATGCCATTGCTGTGGGGCAAGTATAGTGATTATCAGATACTCAGCTAAATGATTAAGGGTATATTAAATAGTCATTCTGTTAACAAAAAAAAAAAGCCCAATTATAGCCCTTATATTTTGACTAGAAAGTTAGAAACAGATAAGCATAAAAGTTAGAAGCTTTGCAGTTCCTATGTCCAACATGGTTTCTGATTTTTCAGAAACAATAGCTTATTGCTGTAAAATATGAAAAAATGGTAAACCTAATGTTTTGAGTTAGCAAAGTGTATGTGACTATCTTGGGTGTAAGAGGATACAACAATTAGTTAATCATTTTAATCTTCTAAGCTAAGATGCTTTATGCAAAGCCGTTGCCTGAAATGAATTTTCAAGGCTGAGTAAAGATTAGCAGTAGTTTAAAACAACAGAGCTGGTATAGCATCTGCTGCAGAGAGCCTGTGAATACTGATACAGATAGGGTTGGGAAAAACTGAGAGCACTCCAAGACTTTTTAAAACTAAAACAGAGGAAACTACAGCTTGAAAAGATGGAAAACTGTATTTTCATGGGTATTATTTAATGATTTTTTTTTTTTTTTTTTTTAACACAGTATAGGGTCTGTGCTGTTGATGACAGCACAAAAGCTACTCAAGCAAAGCATAGCTCACCGGAGCCTGATTGCTACCCTTAGCTTCAAGAGCTAAGACTGAATCAGTAAATTATCTCCTCCTGGTTTCTTTGGACACTCACATCTCTTATGCGAAACAAAGATCTAGGATGGGAGAAAATGTCCTTTTCCTTTTTATTACCTCATCAATTCCAGGTGGTACAGGTAAAGCACTGCACATTGACAACCCCTTACACTTCTGCATGGTGACAGGACACGTGTTAATACACACATGCTCATACAGACCAGATTTAATCTCTGTGGCACATCAGGGCTTCTCTGAGATTAGGTTTATCAAGTAAAGGGATGATTAGGGAAGAACAGTAACATTGTTTCTACAGATTAGTAATATTTTATTTTAAAGTTGAATCTAGCTCAGTTCACCTTCAGAGAACTCTGAAAATCATTAGGGTTTATAGTAGGCTCCCTTCAAACACATTAGAAATATAAAGACATTTTGAAAGCTGAAATTGTTTTTGTGGTTAATTTTATTTCCTTGCTTTAAAATATATTCTTGAAAATGTAAACCTTTGTTGTTTCTTTGTTTTTGTTGTTTGTGTGGGGTTTTTTTTGAGAAGTTAAAAGCAGGACTGTTCTATGCAAGCTGCTTGTTTGATTTTCTACTTTAATTCCCTATAGAAAAAAAAAAAAAGCATGGTGTTCTCATTGAAACAAAGATAAAAAGCTTGTAAAGAAACAACATGTTGGTAATAAAAAAATTTTTAAGAGAACCTTACAGGTTGTAGGAGTACAAGGGAAATAATTTCTTATATAAACTTCACATCTCTTATGCAGTCTCTTGAGCTGCCATTCATATGTTCCTTTTCTAATTCATAAGCATTATCAAACAGATAGAAATGAAGGCAGTTTTGATAACCAAACTAAGACTTCATGTGGGGAGAGTAAAGGGAGGAAGGAGGAGAAATGTCAAGTTTCCTACAGACAACAGAAACTTAATTTCCTCATTTTAGATTAATTCCAAGCAGAGCTAAGGCATTTTTACAATCCTTTTTCTTACACAAAGCAAATAGTTGGCTTCTGTTTATTTAAGCATAGTGAGAAAAGAAAAAAATCCAGAGGCTTACAAGACTACAGATGTCTGCTCTTCAAATAGTGGTTCAGAATGGTTCAAAGGGTGTTGTTATTTGCTTACCATGGGTTACAGGTTAAAATGAATCAGGTTATTAGCAAGACATAATTACTCTAGAGATGGTGCTTCCTGGATGAATGAAAAGATAAATAAACTTGAATAGTTCATTTAATTTTTTTTCCCATATTCCAAATACTTTCCTATTTTGCCTAAATCAGGGCTTGAGTCCAGAGACCTTCAAATCAAGCAACATGATTCTTGCAAGTACTTAAGAGTCAGTTTATGGCAGGTTAAGTTCTTTCTCTTAATTTGCTGTCTCCATAAGTTTTGAAGGCTTGATGCTCTGAAACATTACTTATATCACTTGTCATCATCCAAGTGTGTAGTCCTGGCATAGATGGTCTTTATTCATGCCACCACTTCTGGTGTGATCATTAAGACTACACCAATTAAGAGCTGCTTACACAAACATTTTGTGCCACTCCCCCATTCCTTCCAAACTCTTTGTAAAATCCTTATCCACAGCAATTCTGTCTCAATCAGCATGGAAATGATCTCAGCAGAGTCTCTCCATCAATATTTATTCAGCCCTACAGACAAGGCTATTTTACAAGGATGGTGAGACAGTGAAACAGATTGGCCAGAGAACTTGTGGATACTCCACCCTTGGAAGTGTTCAAAGTTCAGGTTGGATGGACTTCATGTCCATGGCAGGGAGGTTGGACTATATGAACTTTAAAGGACTCTTAAAACCAAATCCATTCTCTGATCCTGTGATTCTGATTTATACAGCTCAAAACCTGTGCAAGAGTAATCTTAAGTGAGACTTATCTGGCATTTACATAGAATACTTAACCCTGTAGAAATTAGGTGGAAGAGTTACTAACCTGTTTGAAGTGGCCCATGTTTGTGATCTTGCAGAAAAGATTACATATCTACATGTAAACAAATAAAAACTTGTGATATGGGAGTATCTATGTAGCTCAAACCTTATTGCTAAGGAAAGTAGGCACCTAACTACAATACCGTTTTTCATGGCTCTTTAGGGTTCTCTTGAAAAAAACAGTGTTGCTGGGACATTGAAGCAAGTTGCCTAGGGAGGTGATGGAGGCCCCATCCCTGGAGATATTCAAGGTCAGGCTTAATGAGGCTCTGAGCACCCTGACCTAGGTAGAGATGTCCCTGCCCACTGCAGGGGGGCTGGACTAGATGACCTTTGGAGGTTCCTTCTGACCCAGGGCACTCTATGGTTCTATAATAAAACAATGTCAGCAGGGGTGTGCATATCCCATATTTCCCTCCTCTCCTCTGCCTTAAAAGGTTCTCCTCAGTTGAGTTGCTGTGGAATCTTTTGTATCTCAAAGCCCTGTGTTCATGGATATTTTTGGTATAGGAAGAGAAGGGGTGAAACACAGGGTAGAGTTTATAATGTAATAGCAGGCTTTGAAAGTACTGTCATTTTGTATTTATATAACACATGCACCTATCATCTTTACACTTGAAGAAATTGTAGTATCAAAGATATAAATCTACATATACAAAGACCTATATAGATATTGACATGGATATTGGTGGTATCAGTTCAAGAAAGGTGCCTGTGAGACACAAAATCCCATAAATAAAAAGTTATGCAACAAATACTGCACTTAGTTCTTCTTGACATTCATCAGCAATTAATTTTTTGTTGGGGAATGGTGAATCTGAGCCAGCCATCTGCATGATTAGGGAGCCTATAAAAACTTGTGCTAGTCCTAGAAATTTTAGTCTTGAAGAATATCACTAATTAAGTTCAGCAGCAGTAATGTATTTCACACTAAAGGAAGGAAAAAGTAAAGGTATAGATTCTTCAGTCTTCTCAGGAAGTCTGTTACTGATGCCCTCAACACTTAAAATCCCTCTTTGTAGACCAGCAGGTGTGAAGGACACGTGGAGCTTACTTGTAAAGCAGTATTTATACTTAAAAATGCTGGGTGTACTGGATTGATGAAAAGAAAAAGACTTTCTGTGCACTTCTAATAACATTATCTTTTCTCATCAGGTTATAATGTAAATATTGTCAAAGGTTCACAGCTTATCTATAGTATTGACATTCTCAGTATACTAGAATTACAATTCCTGTGATTTAAGAATTAAATTGCCATACATTTTATATATAAAACCTGAGGAAAACAAAATATGAAAAACAAAATATGAATGTCCCTTCAAAAAAGCCATACCTGAAAGCAAGACCTTGGATAATAAATTTTTTTTTTTTTTTTTCATATCAGACATAGTTTAACAGTTCTTGCTAATACCTTTCTGCCTTCAAAAAGGGCAAGAGGAAGAAGCCAGAGAACTGCAGGCTGGTCAAGCATAATTTTCTTCCAGAATCCCACTGGAACTATCTCAGAGACATGTCTAGTCTTATGAAAGGAGAGGTGGTGATTTGGAACATCTAGCAAGGATTAAGGACAAATGGTACCTCACCAATCTGAGTACTATCTTTGGTGAGATGATGGACTATGTGGATGAGGAAAGAGCACTGGCTATTGTTTGCCAAGTATTAGGAGCATCTCACATGCCCCTTTTGAAACTGCACTAGCTTCCATAACTAGAGAAGCAAGTTGGGCACATGGGTTATAGTCAGAACATGTTTATTGCCCTACTGCAGGCCACAGTGATCAGGTGCAGGGCTCTTCAGTGATTCATCAGAGATATGAGTACATCAATGGGCTCTGCAACTTTTTTCTTCCTCTCTCATTTCCAGGGTTTAGTCTCAAGTTGGTATTGTGCAGTGCCCAGCAGTTTTCCCATACTATCACATTCCTTTGATTTGGGACTGCAGCTGGTCCTCTGCCTGTATACTTTCATAAATTACTTTAGAAAGGAATTCAGCATAGCCTTTCACAGTGTACTTAGAGTCAAATTTTTAGATATAAGATGGGTCGAAAATTGGCTGTATCTCTGGTCTCAAACTGTGGTGAGTTGCAATGGAAATTTTGCTGGCAGATGGTTACTTGATTTTGCTCTCTCCACTTGGTGAAGAACAACTCCATGCACCAGTAGAGACTAGAAGCCAAGTAGCTGGAAAGAAGCTTTGTAGAAAAGGGCATGGAGGTCAATAAATGTAAGTTGTACGTAAGCTAGCAATACACTGTTGGCCTGCTGTGCTGCCTCTGGTCTGCACTAGGAAGAGCAATTCCACTATGCCAAGGAAGGTGATCCTTCCCCTCTGCTTAGCCTTGGTGAGACGCTTCTGGAGTGCTGTGTCCATTTCTGAACTTCTTGGTACAAAAGAGATATGGATATACTAGAGAATGACCACAAAGGACCGTCTGAAGACATG
Source organism: Ceyx melanurus (assembly GCA_024611195.1). NCBI lineage: Eukaryota > Metazoa > Chordata > Aves > Coraciiformes > Alcedinidae > Ceyx > Ceyx melanurus. The sequence continues at coordinate 44,277 of JANHGL010024843.1, read as the reverse complement.
GCATATAAGAAGATGCTGAGAGGTCTGGGTTTCTAGGTTAAGGTAAAGAAAGCTGAGGAGGGGGATCTCATTACTGCCTGCTACTATGTAATGGAAGGTGCAGAGGAAATCAAGCTTCTCATAGGTGCACAATAGAAAGATGAGACGCAATGGGCACAGTAAATGGGAATATGGTAAATTCTGAATATCAGAAATATGTTTTTTGCCATTATGGTTATTAGATGCAGCTCAGCGAGGCAGTGGTATTGCCATGCTTGGAGACAGTAAAACTTCATTGAGCATGACCTTGAGCTACTGTGCTGACTGGGCCTAATCTGAACAATATGAATTGGACCAGATAATCTCTAGTGGTCTCTGCCAACCTATATGTTTGCATAAGGTATGTCTTACTAAAGGCTGTGGAGTGACTTATGCTTTCTAATATCTGTTATCTCACCCAAGTGAGCTAGAATAATCTTTCTTTGATACATTTTTATGTTAGCTAAATTGAAAGAGACTTTCATTATGTAGCAATATGCAATTTGTAGCAAAATATTGATAATACATGCATAAATGTAAGCATCTGTGATAACTTTATTACTATATGAAGTATTATATCTAAATCACTAGGTATTAAAACTTGAGCCTGCAAATACTTTTGCACTTGTGTAATTAGTACTCTTTCAGTTTACCACTTTAATAATAACCTTCCAAAAAAATGGTTCTTTTTTCAATCTGAAGTTAGTAGTTTCTTAATTGATGAGTATTTTCAACAGGACAGTACTTAAGCATAATTATGGCAACCCATATATTGGCTTATGGTAGTTCATTACCATTTCTCAACAGGTGTCTGATTTAATTATAGGCACTCATACACATTTTCAATGGTGTCATGAACCTCTCTCCATGGCCTCAACATTTCTAAGCAACTTTTCAGCCAACTAATGCAGTAGACTCACTTAAAGGACTAATTTTCTTCTTCACTCTCCTCTCACTTCCACTTCCCCTCCAAAAAGCAGTAATGCAAGACCATATTACCTTGTCGTCTAGGTGGATGTCCATCCATGCAACCCCACTTCAAAATATTTTTGTTGTATGGTTAAAAGGAGGTCATGTTTCACTGAAACAGTGTTTGTATTTCATTACTGGATGACTAATGTATTTCAGTTTAGCTAAGTTGCTACATAGATGAGGTCCCAATAAGAACACTAATTTTGTCTGTATTAATTCTTCAAGATGATGTACATCCAAAACTTTACTGAACTGAGTTGCCAGGGTGGGTCTGTGAGCAGGGCACCAAGGCAGGTATGGAGAAACTGAGGCACCATGTTCTCTTCCTTCTTAAAAAAAAAATATATTAGTGTGTTCTCCACCTGTAAAATTAATACTACAAACTTGTCATTCTCCAAAATAAACTTGGATGCTAATGAAGTACTGTAATATGTTCAGTAATAAAAATCAAATTAACTAGTAACTCATGAATACTTCAGTATTTAATATTCTGAGTTATGCTTCAGTAGCTCTTCTCCTACTTCAGACCAGAAAATATTCAATGTTCTGAAATGCTTCAGGAAAAGAAGAATAGAGCAATGTGTTTCCACAGACATCAGAGAAGTATTGAGAGATATCACTGCTAAAGAAACTACACATTACTCAGAAAAAAAATCCAATACTGCAAAATGATACTGCAAAGATTGTGGAGGCCAAGAAGAAAAATAAGCTGCTTTTTTTTTTTTTTTTCCCATAACTGGATAAGCAGATTGAAAGTCTGAGAAGTATGTAAATCAGTATTTTCAAAAATCCTGACTCAAAGTGTTTTATTCAAACAAGACAAAAAAAAAAAAAAAAAGGCAGAATAAATATCAAGGAAAGTTTATCCTAACAAGAAGACTAGTATTTATTATAGCTGTCGTATATTGAAGCAAGAATTGTGAAGCCCAGAATATGGGTGGCATGAGATTACTTTTCATCCCATTCTCTCTCCTCTTATTTATTTCTTTTTGTACTCATGTAGTAGTCTGCAAAGAACATGTTTATTAATTAGATAAATTGACTACAGTAAGATATAATAAAAGGCTAAAATGCAGTATGGTGCTTTTTGTGAGGCTTTCAAAGTGATTATCTGCTATCTAAAATTATGTTGTGAGACTGTGGTGCACAGGTATTGGAAAATACAATGCTAAAGCTACAGTTCTACATTGTCAGCCTGATTTTTGGTGGCGTTTGATGTCTTGAAGACCTGGCAGCTCTAACTGATTGCAGCTAGAGTGAATGGAAACTATGTCTATGTGAAATGCCAAATAACACAAGTATACAATTCTAAAATAAAAGGACAGGGAGTCAAGTAAAGGTGTTTAGAGTTTCATTTCTGCCACAAACTCTCCATGTAAGTTAGTCAAGTTCTTTACCATAGAGTTAAAAAAAAAAGTTTCCCCTGCTGTTTCTCTTCCACTATTTTTCCATATGAATATGAGCTCTTTCCATTCCAAGACTATCTCCTGTGACCATAAAAGGTTCTATAAATGAGCTCTTTCTTTTTCTTGGAGCAACTTTATATATGAATCAAGGAAGATCACAACTCATTATTCCCTGTACCAGCATTTGTAGGACAGCAGTGATGATATAGTGTTGTATAGTATGTTGATAGTGTTGTATGTTATGTAATTCTGAGAAGAGTTGTACTAAAATGAACCATTTATTATAAGTGAGACAAGGATATACATTTAGCCAGAAGTAACAGGTTACTTATACCTTATCCCTAAAGTACTAATGGACATAACGATTAATTCCTCTCTTACTTAGTAATCAAAGGTTGTAGAAATGTTTTTACATCTTCACTTAGACTACTGAGTTAAAATAAAACTGGTATCTTGTAGTTGATGCCAAAAACCCAAGAATTTGCTTAATTGAATTTGTAGGTCAGACACTTCTACTTGAGTCAATTCCCCATTGATCATGCTAAAATGGAGTAGGGAGCAGTGGGAAACTTTTACATTCAGAGTTATATAGAGATGTTTTCACTCAGATTAAACTGGGACTCAAAAGTGGCTATTTATATGCATGAGACCAACACAAAGTGCATATTCTGCCTCAGGATTAAAACATTTAGTTTTTCAAGAGGGAACAGTTAATTGATCAATGCTTTATGCCCACATTTCTCATTTTGATAGAGCTTTGCCCATGAACTCTCATTAGCTGTCCTGATTCCAACTTAAAACTTAAATTTGATTCCAACTCCAGCAGTAGTATGTCATGAAGGAAACAGATTGTTCCATATATTCCTTATAATGATCTAAATGGTCTTCTAGGTCCTTTCCAACCCCTATAATTCTGTGAAAATACAGGTCAAATTAGGTATATATCAACAATATTACATCATCAATAATGTGTGCAACCAAGATTGAGGGTTGTAATTTCTAATCAGTTTGTATGTTTGCAATTAATTATATGTACAGATAAGTGCATCTCAGTTTATTTGTAAAGACAATTTTACTAAACCAAGAAATTTTAATGTTAAAACACAGACACTGGAAAAGTCATGTCCATTAACATGGGTAGTTTCTCATGTCTAATATATAGTCTCACAGTTAACCACTCTATTTAATTTCATGGTACAACTGCTCTACATTGAATATTTGATATAAGACACATTAAAAGTTTGACATTGGAAGGTTTTCCCCACTTCACATTTCACTTTCCCAATCATCTTCTGCCCTAGTAATACTGTTACATGAAGTGAAAAGTCCATTTGGTTTTCCATTCCCCTTGTGTTCTAGCCAGGGGATTAGAGATTAGAAGGGTTAAGGGTGGCTGGATTGATCTTTTACCAGATATTCCAATGTAATGTGAGTATAGATCTGACAAGAAGCAGTTGGTTGTACAAACAGTACATGTGCAGGCATTGCTCTATAGCTCTAAAATACAACTGTAATCACAAACCTAATCTTCCAGGAAAAACACACTTGGTGTAGCTGAGGCCACTAACCCTTATCAAGAGTCGTCCCTTTGGTGGCAGAGGGTGTGGGGAGGGGGACACACCCATTTATCTTTCCTCACCTAGGGTTTGAGTCCAATTCCTGTCCCACACCAATAGGTCTGAAATAGGGCTAAGGTTCATACCTCAGTATTGTACTGCTGTGGGATGGGTGGTGGAGGGGCTGTAGTTAAGTCATTGTTAAGTGGGCCTTTCATTCGCACAGACATTCCTTGAGGTCTCCTTCCTGACACAATGAATTGCTGGGAAAATGGAAAGGCCAGGACCATACCTGACCCTACTGCACATTCCTCCTGGGTGCCAGGACAACACAGACCACTGGTTATCCACCCCCCTCAGTGTCTCCTCTAGATACCAGATGTTTATCAGCAGTTTATCAGCAAAATAGCTTTGCAATTCTCAGTTGTTTGTGCTTCCTGCTTCCAACAAACACAAAATGGAATTTCCCAGTAATTTTTTTTCAGTATGGTGATTCAGTTCTTTTTACTTAAAAAGCATTAAAAAAACCATGACAAGAAAAAAACAAAAAACAAAAACACAAAACCAAAACGCATTGGTTGCAAACTTACAAAACGTTTAAAGGGCTTTTTTTCACAAAAGACTCAAATTCAATGGCAATTGTGTGGCTAAATTATTACATTGGTCTGAATGTCTTCAATTTGTTATATGCCCTTTTGAAAAGTTCCTGCCAAGTCTGATGTGAATAAATTGTAGAACTATGGTTCATAAACTAATTCATGCTCATTATTTTCATGAGTTATAGTAATTTCACCCCCCAGCAGTGTGTGTTTAGATTAGTTTCAGAGCACGTTGTAGTCTAAATCCCAAATCTCTCACTAATAAACACTAAAATATGTTTAATATACCTAATATGTATCTTTCTGTAGTTAGAGGCTCCCTGCCATATTCTGAAAGTATTGGACCTGTTCCCAGAGTAATGCTCTCAATTCTGCAGTGAATCACTGCTATGTGCTGCAGCTAATCCACGAGGTGCCTTCAGGTTTTGTACCTGAGACATTTCACAGACACCAGCTCTGAAATCTCTCTGACACAAGTTATTAATCTTGTTTTGTCTTAATATATGACACAATGTAAGAAATAAGCTACCTTTTGAACAATTTGATAGAAGGTTAAATAGTCTAAATAGATCTGTATTTTAAGACAACAGCACTGCATCATCAGAAACAATTTTGGCAAATAAAAAGCTATTAGTGCACCAAAACTGTAACGAGATAATGATTAATAAACACCTCTGAAAGGTCTGCATCAAAGTCAAGGATTTTCTATGATAAATGTAAGCATTCAGACCTGACTTTGCCAAAAGCTCAGTTTCAGTTATCCAGCTCTCCTGATTGATTTGTTCATTATTCTAATAAATAATTTATCACCTTAAAGAGGACAATTCATTATGCAGATAGCAAGAACAAGCAACTTTAAACAACCAAATCCTTAGAAGAATTAGCAGTATTAACAGTGCCATGAAGTCTCTTTCTGATGCAGAATTCAGACTAGTATAAAACCAAATAACTATAAACCAGATAATTTCAGACAGCTTCTAAGCAATGGACTATGTGAATTCACAGTGCATGTTCATCAGAAATCTGATGTGTCATAATTTCTTCAGATCCTTTAAAATATATTGTGTTAAAATTAATATAAGCTACAAGCATCCCTCTTAACAATAGTAATAAAATTAAATTACATTTGGTAATATACCCCATTTCCTAAATCAGAGAGAAAGTGTGTAAGATTTCTATTGTTGGTTATTTTATTCCATTTTTTTCACTAAAATGCCTATATGATTGTACATAGAGAAGAGTGATGGAAAAAAAATCATATAGAACTCACTCTGCTTGATTTCTGTAAGTGTAGGAAATACCATTGCAAGAACTATGTTGTAACTTATACCACAGAATTGTTTCTGCATTAAAAGTTTAAAAGGTGGCAATAAGGACAGTTTTATCATGTCAACACATCTGGGGATAAAGTAGACACCATTAGTCATCACACTTTCTCCTAACAGTAACCAAGGGATTATTATCATATGGTATTTATGGCTTATTTCTCTTTGTAAAACCTTTAAATGGATATGAGTCTCTTTGAAGTAAATACCCATTTAACCTCTCTACAAATAAGTGTCTTTGTAATGAAGTGTGAAACAAGTGCCTAAGAAATGGGCATCATTCATAAAATTGTAAATACAATTCAAAGTTGTTTAACCAAGTTTTCTCTCTCAGCAGTGCATGAGGAGAGAGAGTTTTTGGGTTACTAGGGGTTTTTTTGTGTTTGTTTTTTTTTTAACACTTTTACTAAATCTTATGCATTCTGCTGCAAGAGAGGAATGTGGGAGCATTTGGGGAACAATCTGCTATTTCATCCACAGTAAAAATCCTTGCCTGCCTGGGAATTAATATCTACAGTAACAAGCACATCACCAGTCTTGGCATACCATCCTGGTCCCACAAGTCTCTTGCAGATTAAAAAAATGGACTCTTTTCCTCACATCACTTAGATACTATGTTGCTGAGTCTAACAGAGATTTCCTTGGAGCAGTATCTCCATTACAACATTATATTGTGTTCCCCATTGCAACACCTGTTGCTGTGCTAATCGAAGACTGTAGCAGGTTCTTTGAACTGCTTATGGTTTGGTTTGGGTTTGTGTGTTGTTGGGGTGGGTTTATTTGTTTCTTTGGGGGTTTTTTTGTTTGTCTGTGTGCTTGTTGGTTTGTGTGTGTGTGTGTGTGTGTGTGTGTGTGTGTGTGTGTGTGTTTGTTTTCCCACTGAACTGTGGATCTGGCCTGGGGAAGCAGGGGATGGTAAATACTGCTTTTTCTACTTTGTTGCTATCCTAGAATTTGATCTGCAGATTAAAGTGCAGAGTATTCCTTTGCTATAGTAGAAGTCGATGAGCTAGTTGTTGCATACTCAGAACAGTCGCAGAATGATTTAAAACAAGGAAACAAGGATACTTGTTTTAAAACAGGGATACAGAGTTGCTCCTGCCATTTAATGACTTCCATCTCTATGCAGGGAGCCTCACAAAGGCAGTGCCTCAAAATAAGATGCTGTAGTAGTATGTTTTGCACAGGATCTAGAATAACAATGTCAGGACAAAGCTAAGGAAGGCAGGTGGTAGCACAGAAGCTAACAGGCTATGGGAGGTTTGACTTCAGGGAACTGAATCCCTGCCTTTTGGTACAGGGTCAGGTAGTGTGTATCTGCTGGAATTATACCAGAAACTTTATAAAACAGAGAATCAGTTTTTGCCAAAACCAAAGGTAAGTAATTCCCTCCTCTCATGTATCTTTATGGAAAATATGGGCTCCAGTGATCACAGAATCATAGAAAAGTCTGGGTCAAAAGGGACCTCCAGAGATCATCTAGTCCAGCCCTCCCTGCTGAGAGTAGGGGCACAGATCCCATTTGTTTGTGCATGGCTTCACTGCCTTTATCAATTTCAACAGACAGGTATGCTGCATTAGACAGGATCTTAAAAGGAAAATACATTTTGTAGCAATATTGGCAAAAAAAGCCCCAACTATTTTTGTATTATAAAATTACATTTCCTCTGACATGCATTAATTAAATAGAAGTGTTAACAATTTTTCCATTATGACAAAACACTTTTAAATTTGCAGTAATAGAATGAAACTGTGTTTACAAGATGGATATACTGCATCAGCACTATATGTCTTCCATAATGTTTTGTTCTCATATGCTCCTCCTTATTTTATGAACACCATTATATCCAGGGGATGTAACCATAGAATGAGCAGAATAAATTAAAGTCTGAACAAAGGTCTCCTCCAAATAAGCTACAGTCCAAGCAATAACCAACAAGAAATGGGATACAGCTAATAAGCAAAAAGCTTGCTTTATTGATTGATTTGTTTTTTCCTCTCCCCCAATTAGGTTAGGTAGAGTCTATTTATATGCTCACTTAAATAGATATGAATGTGAACTCTTCTGAGGTATTCCCAAGAAGTTTTCAGTAAAAAATGTTACCATATCACTGCACTAAGAGGGTTTGGAGGTAGCTGACAGCTGTGGGTATATAAATAAAATGGCAGATTATTGATGTATTTGAAAAGAAAATCAACTTTTTTTTTTCTATGTAAAAACAACATTCTATTTCATTCTCTCTAGCCCCTGATTTATGACACTGTGACTGTAACTCTACAAAGCAGAAGTTACTTGGCTTTAGAGTGATCCAGGTACTATGTCCACAATGTCTTAACTGTGCAGCAGCTATCTGAAAACCTGTCTCTCCACCTAAGGACATTGAGAGATAGATGAGTTTTTGGATGCAATGCACTTATCCCTGAACCAAAGTGGGAAGCTACCCACAGAAAGAAAATATTATGGGCACTTCTGGAGACAGAAAAACCTGATCAATAAGGCCCTAATCCAAGAAGGGATGGTTGTCAATCCTTCTGTATTTTGTAATGTTTGGAAAAATTCTGCAGAACAGGGCTTTAATTTCCTTAAGAGGTAGTGGGGTTTGTTTGGTAAAGGCTATTGCTGTACCTGCTTCTTGGTAAAATGGTAGAAATTGTTGTCCCAACAAGTGCCCTGATATCAAATCACTTTAGATTGAGAAAGGGTGAGTCACTATCCGCATGTGATATGATAGGCACTTTAGATGTCTCGGTACTGCAGAAAGAGGCAAAGTGCAGCTCTCAACTATACCAGTGTATCTGTCAAGGCAGCTGGGAGCGTTCACTCAGGCTGGCTTGGCGGTAATGAGGAGAGGATAGTGAGTTGGGGAAGGCAGTCCAGTGACAGCCAGTCATGGTCTGGAAGATAGAGGTTATCAGGTCAGCTGTGATTGTTTTGTGCAGTGAGGCAGACAGCTGAGGTGGGAGGGGTTCTCCTGAGCCCCACAGTGTAATGATATTAGGAATATAACTAAATTAGTGAGGAAAAGTCTGAACACTACCCTTGGCTGGGACTTAAATGAAACAAAAAGAAGACCACAGTGAAAGACAATATGAGCCCTCTGTAAATTAAAGGGTGACATTGTAAAAGTGTGGTCATGGGAATTTTGCCTCTAGGACATAAGAGAAACTTCACTGTATTAAATTAACCCCTTGCATTCCACAGGGGAGAGGACAGATTATCTGAACAGCTAAACATTGTCTGAGTTGCTCTGGGAAAGAACCTTGACATGAAGCTTCCTTGAATATTCATGAGACATAAAGGGAAAAGAGATGATAAGAAGAATCTGTTCAAGGATTTCCTGCCCTGACCTCCTAATCTATCAGCTTCCTTTGTTTTAGATCACTGGTATTGCCTTGTCTGATAAGCCCCTAAACTCTGTCATTCAGCCACACTAGTGGTGTTACTTATATACTTGCATACTTATGTAAAATCAACTTACACAAGGCAATACATTTATTCATTTTTCAGGAATTGTTATTATTCAGAATAAAGGGAATTAATTTACTTTGGTTTGGTTTAGGCCAGGGGGCTTGAAAAGGGCCATGTGTTAATTCTGCACAATTACTAAATTAATTTTGAAAGTGAGAATATAATTACAGCATGTTTGCTGGTGAAATGTAGTAAGAGGAATGTTGCTCCTCCAGTCAAGGAGGACAGTAAGAACATGCCTGATGTGCTGTTGCAGAGGCTTAGTGAAAAAAAAAAAAACAAAACAACCCAACAGTTTTGGTTTTTAGAAATATTTGTTTTAACGGTTTACACAGCTTGTGGGAATGAAAGCACAAAGGTTACATTCCTTGATGTTCTTCCACCTCTTAAATATGCTGCAAGCTCCTCTCTTCTTTTCTTCGGAAGCATTAATAACAGATACCCAGCGTGTATCTATTATAATCAGAAAACAATACATTTAATTTAATCTATTTAGTTTTGTAAATGCTTTTATTTGCTATATTATAATCATGCCTATTATATATGGATTTTACTGTAATTATATTTACATTTACCAACCACTTCCATTGAATGGGAGAACATGGAGTTGATTCCACTGCAACCTCAGGGTATTGCAGACATTTTAAACATCTGGCACTGCATTATTAGAACTGTCATAGAGAACTAGAGAGCTTTGAGAACCTATTATCTATCATGTAGGTAATGACTGATGAGTTGATTTGAGATGTGAGTGGGTTTAGAGATGTTTTTCTTGTCTTTTTTTTCCCCCTGAAATAATGGAGCTATATACAAATATAAACATAGTTTACTTTTCCTGTCAATAAAATTTTGAAATTAGAAAGGCTCTTAAAGCATAAGATGATTGCTCCATACCTTTAAATAGTATACCATGAGTTATTTTTTTTGTGCTTTTTTAGGTTAATTCAATAAACACTAAAACTGCATAAGGGAAGGGGATTAAAATCAGGGTTTGGGGTTTTTTTACCTCATTGCACAGATTTTAGTACCTCAAAAAGATTTGTCTCACCATAAAAACTTATATATATTTCCTTTGTGTGTGGCTTTTTCATCTTATATATGGTTTATTCTTTTTCTCCTCTATATCAATTTTTTTCATGGACTTTCATGGAATCCATAGTGTTAAATGGTTGTTGACTTGAAAACTGCTGCCAGCTTCAGAATCTTTGGCTCAATTTCAGGGAAGTTCTTAAACATGTGCTTAATTTTGTACCAGATTGGAGATACTAAGCCTATGTATATAGCTCAGCAAACTTGTAAATAGTCTCTTCACTTGGGGCTTTTAAGAGCAGCTAGTGTGAAAAAAACTTTGGAAAGTGTTTATGACAAATGTAAAGATCATAGATTTATATTCTTAAAAAAAAAAAGTATGACAAATGATTATGGAATACTAACACAATTTCATAAACACTGTTTTCATTTAGCTTACTAATATCCTTCTGTTATGTAGCTGTAGGAGCCAGTTGTAATTCTGAAAGAAATTCACTTAATAGCTGGGAAGAACCTCTTTGATGACTATTCTAGTTACTCTAAGCTCTTACTATGTAAGAGACTAAATGGTTTAGATAAACACCACTAAAGGGGAAAAAAGAGTTTGAGTTTATGCTACTGATTTTTTTTCTGTATCCTATCTTCACTCTTTAAAACCTTTCTATATCTTTATTATAATCAACAGGAGATACATTATAAAATATCAGTGTTTTGTGTGGAATATAAGACGAGGTTAGGGAAACAGCAAATAAAACCCCTTGTCTATTCTACACAATTTTCTCCTATTGTTTTGGAGAATACAACACAACAGTGCCCAACATTTTCTATAGTGGAGAAAAAAACCAACAAAACCCAAACAAACAAAAAAGGTTATCTACAAGTTACAGATATTTCAGAGCTACCTACCAGATCATAGTTTGGGTTTGTGTATATTGTGTGAAGTTGGCACAGGCTTGTGACAGATTAAGTGCCACAAGATCAAGAGCCAACAATTTGTTGACAAATCCAAAGGAGCAAACCAGAGAACAGGGATCATCATGTCACATCTGCAACAAATTTTTTGCTATTAGGTCTTATTCCACAGCTCAGTAAAATCACTGGCATTTGGCTTGAAGTCAACAATGGTCTCTCCAAGAGTTTTCAGAATATAGTGTATCAAGAGATGGAAAACAGTTCACTGGATATAGTACAGGATAGTGAGGGAAGAAAAATATGTTTATTTATGTAAGATTTAAAAAGCCTTATTTGTTGTTAGAAGTACTTCTGATGAGATTTCAAAAACCCTCACAGACATTCAAGGCCAGACTTGATGAGGGTCTGAGCAGCCTGACCTAGTAAGAGATGTCCCTGCTTATTGCAGGGGGTTTGGACTAGATGACCTTTGGAGGTCCTTTCCAACCCAGTACATTCTATGATTCTATGACCAAAGAATGCAGGGGGCAGACAGGACAAGTATGTTCAGTGTCCCAGTAAAGGAAAGTAAGTCATGCTGCAGACTTCTTAACTCTCCAAGCAGAGAGAAATGGTCAGGTAGAACACGGCTCTTGAGGGCTTTTATCAAACAAAGGCTGTTATGCTGCAGTATTAAGTCCATGTAAAGTGGTGTGGGGGTGTTCCTGGGGGTTTAAACTGTATATTACAGGGCCATACTAAACTAGTGTGTGTCTACACAGGTAGTTTCACTTAATTTAGCCATCAATCTAAATAATTTTAACTTCATGCCTTTAGTTAAACCATTTTTTCTGGGAATTCTGCCTTTAAGACCTATTCTTGCAATGAGTCCCTGATGGATTCTAATTGAAGCTAATGGGGCTGTTTGTGATTGTAGGGTAGCAATTGCATGAAATTCATTAAAGGGCTGGGGCTTATTTGGGTAAAGCCAGTTCCAATACTTAACACTTATGGGGAGCTCTTTATGCAAGAAATATTTCTCTTCAGTGGAACTATTTATGGGTTACAGTATTGCCCATCAAGATTTTGGTTGCAGGCATGTGGAGATGTTTGTTAACTTCCTGATGTACCCCATCCCATTGAAATCAAGGTGACTGCTAATGTCTGTGTATTATTTGAATAGTGAAGCATTTGCAGGAGTGGAATGTTCTTTTGCTATGTTAATATAAGAAATTTGTTTTCAGAATGGCAAAATGTCAGGCATAGAGTAAAGAATGTAGAAACTATATTAATAATGGAATAGGTCCCAGAGACATAAAAGATAAAAAGAAAAAAAAAAATCCTCTTTCACCTACCTTGGTAATATTGCTACAACGACTGGGAATAGCTCATGTATTTATTTCTAGGTTTAAAAAACCAGTAATTTTTATACAGGTGGAAGAGACTAAAATCCAGATCCTATCATATTCTTATATACTTGCGTTGTGAGGAGGAAGGTGCTCTGTGCAGAAGTACACACCTTATGACATAAATGCTATACAATTTTCTTAAAATTTGAATCTGGGAACAAAGGTATATTCTTTCCTGGAGAATATAACTAGGCTGATTAATGTCAATACCCAACCTACCCATTTTAAGAGGCTGACAGATTATGCCAGCATGCACAATGAAATAAATGCAATTACTTACCTAAGTGCTTCCCCACATAGGGGCTGCAAAAATCAATCTTATCATGATTTCTTCCCTAGCCCTGCTTTGCAGTGTTAACAAGTGAGCCAGGTCTGTCCCTAAATTGCACTAATATATTCTAGTGTGGTAAAACAAAGGACTGCTATTCACGGAGCAAAAGAGTGTTCTGCTTCAAATTATTTTTGTTGCCTCTTTAGTTTCAGCTCAGCTGCTTCTTTAGTGGGTTAATATTAAGGATTAATAGAAATGTAAAAAGTCAGTATAAAAGTGCTACAAATAGCGATGAAAACAGGTACAGAAGAGCATTATTGAGTTTTCTCATTTAAATTACAGACCATTAGGCATGGATCCAGTAAGCCTCTCACCTTTAAATTTTGCATTTCATCTCTTAGTCTTGGAATGCAGGGAGGTAATAATTTACTTAAGTGAGATATATTTTACTCATATTCATACTGAAAAAAAAAATCAGAGAAATTACATTCACTTCAGTGGAATTATTCCTGATCTGCCTCAAATAAGAGAATTCTTTCCGTGTTCTACGAAGTAAACTGGATGTATGTGAACCATGTCCATGACAGATTATTTAATCCTGATATTTGTGGAGGGTGTACAAAGAAAGTTAATCCAGGGAATTAATAGCTTCAGAACTACAGATCTTCTGGCTTTGAGAACGAGGAAGTAAATCCATGTACTATGATCTCATTGAACTTTATACTTTGATTTTTCCACCAGTGCACAAAGGTAATGGAAAGCATTAGAATATGTATTTTGCATAATACTGAAAAAAAATATCTCTCAAATACTTATCACACAAGCCTGATTGATAACTTATGTGGCTATAAGAATTCAAATCCTTCAGGATTCCATAAGCTTTTGTATATATTAAACAAATCTTTCTGTCAAAAAGGGATATGTTTTCATAACATAGTGAAAGATTTAAAGTATCTGGGCCTCACTAAGGAGTCAGTTAATACTTTAGAAAACTCACCCTTCCATCATGCCATGAAAATGAATCAGAGCATCAATTTTTAAAATAATATTCTGAAGTTCATTGATCACACAACAAAGAAAAGACAAAGGGATGGTCTTTGGTTGCACAAGAAAATAAGATGAGATATCACAAACAATTTCAGCTAGTAAAACACACAAGAAGGAGACATGATTAAGCTGAAGATGTATGAAACCTGGAGTAGGAGTATCAATATAGAAATTCATCGTGGGAATTAATTGCATTGTATGAAGAAACAGAAGGATGAAACATCAAATTAAATCGCCTACTCTTTTTGCTGTAAGAACAGGGCAATGCATTAAGTTCCAGGATTCAAGATATCTTAGTTCTTTGTATTATCTCTGCTGTAGATTTTCAGAAAAATTAAGTGGTTTTGTCACTGGACGTCAGTTCTGCACCTGTAAAATGAGAATAATTGCCCATTTCTTGTCTAATTGGTCTAAACATGTGTAAGGAAACACATCAAGGTTCTTGTCTCACATGGATCCTTTTAGTATTCCTGTAATAAAAATATGAAAAATGTTGTTGTGACCCCATTTTGTCTGTTGAGAGTAAAATAATTTCCAGTCAGATGAGTTGGCATTGTTTGCCCTGTTCTGAATGCCTATCTTTGCTAGACAGTGTAGTTGCTGTTGGCTCTGTACATACCTTCTGGTGTCTGTGTTGCCCATTTGGGCACATAAAACCACCTCTTCTTTGTTTGTTGTTACTATTTCAACTTGATTCCATGTTAAGCTTGTTTATTCATCTTATATATTCATTGACAAAAAGCCAAAAACTTTAATAAGTGGAATTCTACCTCATGTATTTTTTTTTTAATCTTTTCAGGGTGCTGATTTCTGAAAGTCAGGAAATATGGGATTTCTGCCTTTCCTGGGGCAGTTCATAGCCAGTGGGAGCTACCTGCAAATGCTCCAGAGGCAAACACCTTGTCAGATATAGCAGTATTGAACTGATCCAGGGATTAGTTGGAACATTGACACAGCTGTGCGTAAAGAAAAATAAACTGGCAGGACTGCAGGAGGGACAGTGAAGGGAAAAGGAAAAAAAGGAGCATGTAAACTCTATGAAATACCTGATAGGCCTTAATTCATCCTCTGTTGAGTAGGTTGTATCAGTAAAGACGTATGAAGGTTTTGTTGTGTGGGGAACTATTAACACATAATTCACAAGATGAGAATTAGCTTAAGTCTGCATTTCCTCTTTTCACAGCTATTAATTTACTTCCTGGAAATTCTGGAGTCAGATTAATAAAGAAAGTGAGGAGAATGCTGAATAAATTTCCACATAAAAAGAACAATACATACCACCCCCCTCGCCCCAATCCTATCAAATATCCAGGGGTTTGAAAGGGCTCACAGATCCTGCTAAGAGAGCAGCTGCCTTGCCTTTGATGGATCTAGATTATATAGAGTTCATAGTCTGTCAGAGACCTGTTCCAACACATGGATACTGGCATTCACAAGGAGCCATTGATAACTCCATACACACACCTGATGAAGGGCAAATGCAAGGCAATAACTATTTTCTACCCTTAAAATGCCTATGTAATTGCTGTAGTCTCAGTTCTCCTGATGTTTTTTTTCCCATAGTGCTCACTTTCTTCTTAGCCAGCACAGATAATTTATTTTCTTTTAAAATCTTGTGGCATTTTTCTTTTTTGAATTGTACCAGTTTTTACTCAGATTATGTTTATTTTTCTTCCTGTAACTGGGGTAGGCAGTAGCACAATACACTTCTTCCCCCTCTGTCCTCAGAGAATGCAGGAAGTCATGCCTTTCATGTGGCACTGGCCAGGCACAAGGATATGTTCCCTTTAAACTATGAAGGTGATGTGAAAGACAGCATGGAAGTCCCTTCAGTTGGCATATGTGTAATGCAGTTAATTTAATTTGTAAGATTAAAGTCTTGTGGTATATCAAGCATGGTTAACAGTAGCAGTTTTGTCAGTACTCAGCAAATACTACTGTATTTCAATTGCAGGTAAAAGCCCTGCATATTTTTTTTTTTATTTTCACCTGAAATTACAGTAAAGAAGAAATCTTCTAAAATTACAAGAGAATATGTACAGGCTAAAACTGCCTAGAGAATGTGAGACCTACATATTGCTTCATCTTACAAGGTTGCTGACAGCTACTGTATCAATTATTCTAATTAATACTTTATTGGAAATATTTTTTTTACTTGTTCAGTAAATGCAGGTGAACTCTCTTGTCTGTGCAACTAAAATACTTATCATAATGTAATTCAGCTTAAGAAAGTGGTGTATTTTTGATGTTTATTTCCAATTTCTGATTTTCTCCCCTAATGAGATCTGGTAAGAGATCACAAGAAAGAAAAGGAGGAGTAGGAGTATAAAAGAGAAAGAGAGAATGCTGATCTCAGGCAGTATAATTACAAATGTCTCCTTGTAGGAGGAACCTGTCTTCTCTTTGATTTCATGGATGGTTGGGATTTTCCATTTGAACAAATGTGCTGGCTTGTCCGAAAATGTCTATTCCTCTTGACAAGCGCTTTGTCCTAGAATGTGCTAAAAGGACTTTTAAAAAATACCAAGATTCTATTTTTGGCTTCTATTTTAAGCTGTTACAGATTATCTATCTTGCACCTTTTATGCACTATGGCTGTTACTTATACATGAAAGAAAATTGTGCAGGTCTTGCAGGGAGAGGGGGATTTTTCTCTCCTTTTATGGTCAGCACTCAGAGCTTTTTTTCCAAAGTTCATTCTTCTCTTGTGCAATCCTATGTCTTGAGCCAAAGCCCACTGAAGTAGACAAACCCACACTACCGATACTTTATTTTTGACCTAAGGATATATGTCAGGTTAGGATCGTGGTGTTCTTATTCCAAATCCTTAGTGCTTTGCAGTTCAGGGACGAAATATGCTAAGCCCTTCTCTGATGGGGCAACAGTTTGTTCACTAAAAACTTTCCTTCTCTTTCCTTGATCTAATTAACTACTTTTACTTAGACTGCGGGTGGCTGAAATTTATACTTGAGATCACATTATCAGCACTTCCATAAATGTTTAAATAACAGTGAGATAATTTCTAAGGGGAAGTTGTTAGGTAAAAAATTAACACTAGAGAATAGTCCCTTCTTTCTTCCTGATAATAAACATGGTAAACCTGTGAGAATCAGAAGGTCAAAGATGAAACAAAGGTGCAGAGAGATTTAAATACATATGCAAGACTATACAGGAGACTGGTAGCAAGCCAGAAAACCAGAAAAATGGGGAGTCACATATCTCTGCCCTATAAAAGTAGAACAGTTATTGGTTTAATTTCTAATTGTAAACATTGGTGAACTGGATGTGCAGTCTCTTGATAATTCAATCTGCATTTTTTTTTCAATAGTACCACAGAAGCAAGATTCTCAGTATTGTCAGATTATTGTATTTCAGCTATGACCAGAGAGGAGTAGGACTATTTCCTTTCAATTGGCATTTACCTTGAATCTGTCACAGCTCTGTCAGATGTGGTAACAGATTCTGCTGTGCAAATAGTATAAGAAACAGTGTTAAAGTATATATTACATAACAATCTCACTCTAAACAAAAAAGGTACTGGATATATAGCCATAATATTATCCACTGAAGTGTCAACTATTTTAACAGCCCTTTTTTTTTTTTTTCTGGAGATTCTTTATATGATACAAACCATTTCTTGTTTCTGTTAGACACATCTTTTATTATGTTGTGCTTGTATAGGTAACATACATGGCTTTATGTGTATTTCTGTACAGTCATTGTTACATCTATCTAGTATCTCTAGTGTATAATTCAGAATAATATAACCCCCAAACAGTTTTAACCCACTCTTTTACAAAACAAACAAACAAAAGAAACCCAAGGAAGTTTCTTCTGCTTCTGGCAAGTTAACCTATCTGAACTGCTGTTCTGGATTTTTACTATTTTATTCCCCTTGCCATACCTTTCTGTTGCTGTGCTATCTCCAAAGTTATGAATGAAGGGGAGGGAATCTCAATTATTTTATAGAGAAAGAACTAGAGTGCCTGTATCTTGTGTGTCTGTGTCAGGCAATAGCTATTGGTGCTACCTATTCCCAGATCAGTACATAACCAATATTCTCACAATTAGCCTTAAGACTTTTAGACCAGGCTGAGCTGAATGAGGTTGTCAGGGTGCAGAATCAAATTACCGAGCCTTCTCCAGCTTTACACAGAAGGAACAGGGCACATAGCATTTAGTGTGTATAAATCAGCAAGAATAATGCGCCTTAAATGTGGTTTGAAAAGGGCAGCAGCCTCTTAGAAAGCTTTGGAAGGTAACTTTTCTCTTTGAAGAGAGGCTTGAAAGTTGAAATATAGCTTATGGTATTATTAGGAGGATTATTGTAGCCATTATCTCTCTTTTTACCCCCATTTTTATAGAAGACTCATAACTCACTTGTGATGTGGCCAATGTTAGGAATATTCTCCAGAGCTGAAGAAGCATGCACATTCTTTACTATTAAGAGATTTTATTTATTCTTGGAGAGCTATTTCTTTTATATATATTGTATGTCCATAATCTTCACCTGAATTGGCATATACCTTGAAAAAAATACTCTGTTTATTGTCATATAATAAACTTGTAGTACTATTTAAATTATAACTGCAGCACTACATAGCACTGATTTTTTTCTTGTGAAAGTGTTGGTTTCCAACAAAACAAATAGGCGGCATTTCTTTTCAGTATCATAGCACTCATGTAATAAAAATATAATCACAAACTATACTGGAAGGTGATTATTTGATGAGTTGGATATGACAAAGAATGTGTTATTTTGCAATATAAAAACCTAGAGGTGTTGACAACTAGAGGCCAGTTGGCTTGTTAAATCCACACAAACTGCGTAATGGAACAGAAATAGGTATTAAGTATTTATTATTAAAAGAATTTATTTCCCTAAAGAAAAAAAAATCAAATCTTATGCAAGTTCTTTGTGATTTATTTAGTCATTTCAAGATATATTAGATTTTCTCAATTAATTTTAAAAATACCATAGGAATGTCATAGAAACTGACTAAATGCAGTGTCTTTAAGGTAGGATAACATTTTTACCACATAAGCCCATTTTTCTGACTATTTCTTATTTCAACTGAGATCAGTTAAACTTTAAATTGTCTACCTATCAAATCACTACTGCTAGCAGGATGTTCTTTCAATTTCTTGAAATCTGATAAGATCTGTATAGTCCTGATGGACTCTCACGTCCAAACTATGTTTTGCATTGGAAATTAACTAATATGCAAGAATGACTGGAGAATTTTAAATATTTTCCTTTTTTTTTTTTTCTTCTTTATATAGAACTGTAATTAAAATAATAAGATAGGGAGGCTAAAGAGTAACAGTCAGTTTATTAGCATGAGAAAATGCATCTCTGTACTAATCCACATCTTGAAGGTGATCAAATAATTGCATTAATTTTAGTTATTACTAATTATATTATTTCCTTACTGCTTTTCCCAGATGGCCATAAATAATTTTTTTGTAAATCAATAAAGGCATGTGCAAGGTACATTGTAGCTTTTTACATCCATATATAAACATCACTTGCTGACTGCCTGTATTAGTACACAGAAAATAAATACAGAAACAGGTCCTCACATTATTTCTTTCCTAAGCCTACAGGAGTTTTGAAGACTGAACAAAGAGCTTCAGCATGGTTAACTTCTCTGTCAAATCCTAGGCTTGCATTAAGTAAAGAATTTCAAGACAAGTCCAACTTTTAAGTATAAGCTTAAGCCCCTTCCTTTTGGAAAATAGTTAATCAAGACCGCCAGGTCCAGAGACATCTGTGCTGTTTAGTCACATGTGCAGAGTTAAGCATGTGCTTGAACAATCTTGCTAAGATGGGATCTTAGGGAAGACTGCACAATAAGCTGGTAGCTTCTGTGCCCTTCTGCTCAGCTCTGCCTCTGTTCATACTTTACTATAATGCAAAGGATTTTTAACTTTTCTTTATCATCTTTTAACATCTACCAAGCTTCATAAATAAGTCTAGATGTTTCCTATAATTCTTTAAGTGAGATTTTGCAGTAAATCATGATGCAACATACATGTCCATCTGCTAGACTCCTTAGTAAAAGCATTGAGTCAGTTAATTCAAGAAGATTAATTTTACTTTCATCTTAGAGTACAAGATTCATTAATGACATAGAAACATGTTTTCATTTGGTTAATTAGTTAAATGACGGTCATCCATATCTGTCACCAGTGACAGACAGATGGAGTAGTTAAGTTCAAGAAAATAAATTCACTCTCAACACCAAAGTGTTAATCAGCTCAGGAAGGCTTGTTGAGGTTCTGAGAAGTACCACATGGGTATAAAATAAAGATGTCCTAGAGTTGTTGGTCTAACTGATGCTCAGATTTGCAAAGTGGAATTAATGGCTTTAATGATAAGCAGTAACCTCACGTGACAGTATTATATCTGGTTTTCTGTGGCATTTACTTATTTATTTCAGAGAAGGGAAACAAAGACTTGGAGAGTAATACTTTCAGGTCTGCAACCG
This sequence comes from Ceyx melanurus, assembly GCA_024611195.1. Lineage (NCBI taxonomy): Eukaryota > Metazoa > Chordata > Aves > Coraciiformes > Alcedinidae > Ceyx > Ceyx melanurus. Next base: position 23,794 of record JANHGL010024843.1, on the reverse strand, counting down.
GAAGTGAGTAACTTTTCAGAAAAGTCTACATGGATGAGTGTTCCCTATAGCAGTACATTCACAGGAAGGGAGTGGTGATTTAATGCATAGAAATGCTAGTAAGAACAGCAGGGAAGCCACATGCAGAAACTTTACAAAATGTACCTTTCTGAAATATTTCCTGCTTATATGCAGAGTTCCTATTTATTCTTGTGGATTTCTCAGTCCAGTGTTTTTCAGGCCTGACATCAAATATTGCTAACTAAAAAAATTTCCTGAGATATCAAAGTTTGTTTGATTAAAGAATGATCAGAATAACTTAGATTTACTAACTTCTCAATTCTAAGAAAATCTATTGATTATTTTCACAGCTCTCCATAAAAGCTTGAGTCTTGTAAGCAGAAACCTATCCACATGGCACTTAAAGAACATGTTTGATATGCATATGACAATACAACTCTTTCTACAAATACCTCAGTGAGCCCGAATTTAACATATTCTGTAATTTTAGCTTAATCTCTGCCAACAAACTAAGCTTATCTGAGAAAGAAGACATGTGGGTGAATTACTCTGTAAAATTAGTGACATTGATTCTTGTGAAGTGAAGCAAAAAAAGCCTTGATATCAAGGGAGAATAATGATACCTGTGAATGTATCTTACATTAATCCACTATATTTGAACAATTTAAAATTATTGAAACAGGAATTCCATTTTTCTCCTGACATACAAACTAGGATAAGGAAACAATATATTTCTAACTAGGTTCCAGTTCCTCATGTGCCCTATCAAATGCCATTGTGATTCCCATAAGCAATTTTTTACTGGAAATTGAAAAAGTAGTGTCAAATATTTCGAAGTGTGACAAACAGATAAGATTAGATCTATTTTTGCATTTTACCATGTGCTATTTAACACTACCTAAACATTTAAATTATCTGGCTATCAGCCACTTTGTATTTGCCAGTGTGAATACTCATATCAAAATCAACCTTTCAATTTTGCTAGCTGAAATAAACTTCATGTTTACACAATAAGGATTCATAAGTACACATGACTCATATACTTTAATGCCTTGACTGATATACTTTATTGCCTTGACAATAACATGAAGAATTTAAATGACAAATATTTCTTATCTCTTAACATCTTAATGGATCTGGAGTTTAGAAGCCTAGTAATATTAGTGATTACTGATTCCAAAACCACAGTTTGGAAAATTTCACAATGCCTGCATTACATTTCACTGCAATATGAGAAAATGCATAATGTTAGAATTGTAGAATGATGTTAAATGTGACATAATGACTCTATACTCTCTGTAAGTGTATATAATAAAATCTGTAATTTAGTAATTACCTAAGTCTTGTGCAGTATTTCCCTCTTACTGACACAGCTGGGTCTTATCACAGGAAAATCTCAAATCAAACACAGCATAATGCATAAATGCTGATAATCATGGACAATGGTAGAAATTATACCCTGGGAAAGTGCTGTGTAATACATCTTAACAGCCTTACTGTTGTTTCCATGTCATTGTTAGTTTAGGCTTAAGTGCAGTTTTGGTAAATGATGATTTTGCAATAAAACAGAGGCCTGCAGCTAGGAGTAGCACCCTCAAGTGCAGTCGTGGTGGAGGTTTATACATGATATATGCTTTGCATTGAGATTCAATAAAGCAGTATTCCCCAAAGTCTGGTCCAAAGCCAGAGAGACTGACAGCTTTTGTGGGCTTTAGTCATTAATTTTATATGGGTTCATGGGTGTTAATATTTAGTTTTGAAAATAAAAAGTTATTTCAGGTATGAGAGAGAATACCATAGGGTTTTTGGCCACAGCATTCTATACAAATATTAGAATTATCTTTGTATATACTTGGGCTGTCTGTACTTTTTCAAGTGACTTACTGAGAACCTAACCTGCATTGTGTTATATATTAAATATGGACTGGTAACATATGTCTTACAATTTCATATATTATTAAAAATTTTATTTGTTGCAGGTGACCTTTTTGGCACCTGCCATTTAGAAAATCTAAAAAGGTCATCATCTTTGCCAAGGGAGGTTGTGGAGTCTCCTTCTCTGGAGACATTCAAAACCTGCCTAGATGTGTTCCCGTGTGACTTGGTCTAGGTGATCCTGCTCTGGCAGGGGGATTGGACTAGATGATCTTTCTAGGTCCCTTCCATCCCCTCACATTCACGATTCTAATTACTTAAACCATCTTGCCAAAACTAAATAAAATTCAATATATATGTATGCATTTGCAATTTATATTCCCCAATGCCAATAGATTTATTCAGTTACTAATGAGTTTTTACTAGATATCTTAGTAATATAATTAGTATGTCTCATAAACATAGAACTGATAAATCATTAAATCTTTATTCCCCAAAGATGACCATTTATGAAGGGTGTATTTTATGTAGATTCTTCAAAATAATTGCTTTTTTTCACTCGTATTTCACCAAGAAGTTTCATGAAGATGATAAATTTTCCACATATCACTAAGTTTATTGAAAACAGAGTTTGTCACAGGTATTCGAAGCAGGCAAATTAGCTGCTTATTTTAAACTTATTACATATACTTTACAATAACATTTAAGAGATTATTTTCTAAATAATAATCCCATGCACAGCCAGTGGGAAAATTTTACCTCTGTAGAGGTTCAAAAGCCATTGTATAACTACTTCCACTTATCTTGAAAGAAGCTAATTTATGGTTTTACAGAATATATATGTCAGTATTTTGGTGCTTTAAAATGAATGATACCATGTTCATTGTGTCCTTAACCTAGGTAAATGTCACACATAAGAGGTAGAATATGTATAATATACATCTACATACAAATTTATGTATTCAGTGCATATATTTACATACCATTTTCATCTTAGTTCTGAGAGCAATTAAAGTCAACTCATTATTCAGTTCATTTAGATCTATTCAATGGTTGAAATGGCTTGGGGTACTCTCATATGTGAAAATACCTAAAGTCCACATTTCATCACTTTCTCCATCAAAGAATATAAGTGCATAGAACACACCCTGGGAACTCTGAATTTTTTATGTCAATGTGTTTCTTTTTAGCAGTGTGATATATTTTAATGTGTGAATGTCAAAGATTCTCGTACATACCAACTACATTTGATTTTTAATTATGTGTTTGTGTCTTGTAGAAATAGTAGACAAAATAATAAGATAGGTGGAGGGATAAAGGAATAGGAAAATTTAAATTATATTTCACTATATAGGCTCTTTGTTCTTTGGAGTAAGAAAAATGTTTTAAATCAATCTGCTCTTTTGTCATTGCAACAAGCAGAAGACTTCTAGGATTTGATCTTAACTATGTCTCAAAGAAGTGCAACTCTTGTGTCTCTATAATTCCTGCCATCCTTTCTGACTCTTGCCTTTCTTATCTGATTGTCTGTGTCCTCCTAAAATGAGGGAATCAGACTCCTAAAATGAGGGAAATAATGGTTCTTTTGATGCTACCTTGCTTGTGATGTTTGAGGGACATGAAAAGAGAGTCCTTAACCCAGGAGGTTGGTTCAGAGATTGTAGAATCAATTTCCAATTTCCAGATGAGTTGAAATGACTTGCTAATAATAGAAATTAATTATAAATTAGAAAGACTCCCAAGACTGGTTCCAGACATACTGAATGAATAAAAGAAAAAAAGGAAAAGAGGAAAATGGAACAAGAAAGAAGCTTGAAAATCATAAGCTCCATCTCTCTGTGTAACTACCCTTGTGACCTGCCCTGCATTGGTAAGGGGTTTGGACTTGATGATCTCCAGTGGTCTCTTCCAACCCCTACTTTTCTGTGATTCTGTAATACTGAACTTGTGGGAATATATTTCTGAGGAAATTGTAGTGAGAAGAGGAAAGTAAAGTAGTTGGTGTTTAACAAGGTATTAGGTAAGTTATTAAATAGATACTATGGTAACCATTAGTACAAGAGAAGTGATTCAAAGACCTAGGTGTCTCCTTCCATTTGTATACCATTTGAATTTCAAGCTACAAAACTTTCCTGCTGGGTTAAAGTTATGCTTTCAAAGTAATTCTGGTGAAAACTGGTTTAAGATAGAGAGCTTTTGAATAAAGTGGTTTTCACTGTAATTTCAGAAATATAGATGACTTTTTAATAGAAAAAAAAACCAAACCTCAAATTTCAACGTCATCATCTTTTTTTTTTTTAAAAAAAACTTTCTAATCTGAAATTTTAGTAAGAAATTATGTAAACAGTATTGTTCCAGCAGTTTTTTGAAATATTGTGCAAAAAGTTGCAAAAGAAATGAAGTGGTAATTGAGTAACTTAATACATAACAAAAGATAGAATACCTGGTTGTGTTTTGGTACATAAAAATAGGTTAGATTCATCAGGCAAATTGCTGGTTGTGAATTATTCGCTACGTTCTACTGGCTGTAATTCTTTTTGCATTTAATTACAAAGGGCTACAGATTACTTAGAGGTCTTGTAATGTATGTGCATGACTGCCAAGACCACTAATGGAAATTGCATGCCATTGCTGAGAGAAAAGTATATACTTCAGTAATTACATGTGGTACTTTAAATGCAGATGCAAAAGTAATTATCATAAACTGGTACTCTGCATATTGGAATGCTGTATGCTCAATGCATTAGCTTTCACTTCCAAAGATCATCAAGACTCAATACATAGTTAGTTCTCTCATGAAATAATATTTAAAGGTCTCCAAGTAGATTCCTTTTGCTCTTGGAAGAAAAAACAAGGTACTATATGAGTATCTCCGTAGGGAGTGCTACATTCATTATTACACTAGAGAAAAGAGTACTATTAGCCATCACTGAAGTATTTTGGTAGAACTGTAAAGGACAATCATATAACACTTGGCTGTAGCTATTCTTCTATGTCGCACTTTCATGAACACTAAAATTTATATAGCAGTGCAAGGAAACTTAAATTCACAAGAGGTCTATTCATGTTTTTCTACTGAAATGTCAGTAACAGTGAAGCCTTGAAACTATGACCTTGCAAAAAGACGAACAAATAAAAACTACAGAAAGGAAAATTGTCTTATGTGTCAGAGATAGGTTTGTACATCCAGCAGGCCTATGAACTTCAGAATTGGATGATTCCTTGCTGTAAAATGTTTTTAATTTGTGGATTTTTGATGGTGGCAGTTCTCCAAATCTGAATGAAAGATTGCAGAACTTCAGCATTTCTCCAGTATAAAATGTGAAAGTGAACATTTTCAAAGATACTTGGTCTTTCTGTCCAGTCACGCATGGTTAATGCATTTCCTTGTTACACATTGCCTAGCACTTTTATACTATTATTGCTTAATAGAGATACCCTGGGTATTTTTTCACATTCATTTTGTTCATTCTTTATTATTTTGATTCTCAGATTAACGTTGATTTCTCTGAATTCTTTTCATCTTGAAAAAAACTTCAAAAAGCTATTTCAAACTTATGAAGTAATACTTGGACTAATGTTGCACATTATTCTTTAAAATTCATGAGATATGCATGGAAAAATTTCCTTGTTTGGTATTTGTGGTACAATTTGTGTTTTGCATATACTAGTTACACAGTAGACTTCTACATTAATTAAATTACAAAGGCCACTTTAGAGGAATAATGATGTACATTTAGGCCTTATTTGCAAGTTCTTCATATATGTACATAATTTAAAATATAAGAATATATCTCCTATTTTTGTTCAATACAGTTTTTGAGTAATAAGTCCTTGATCATTAAA
>JANHGL010024843.1:4073-17973 GCA_024611195.1 Ceyx melanurus | reverse complement strand
TAAATATTTGTATAAAATAATAGTTCTAAAATTTCATGACATTTCTTGAGGTTTCATACATTTTGCATTTCTATTTATTTCATTAGAAACCAGTGACTAATTTGTGTCTCCTTGTCCATTTATTTTTTTAATAGCAATTCTTAAAAATAAGTTATAGTTTATTTTAAATACACTTTTGGATTTTTGCTTTTTTTTTTTTTTTTCTTACAACCATATAGACATATATATATATAAACCTAAATGTACAGTGATATCTAAGCACAGGAATTCACTCTGTAATTCATTAGAGCTTCACTAATGACTCAGGAAAGTGTCCATTCCCTATTTTCAGCTTTTCAAACATTACACCTCTATAAAACTTCACTATTACTATGTAAAACCTCACTCTTGCCATCTGTGCAGCTCCATTGTTTTTCTTGTACTTTTCCTGATTGTGCTTATTGAAAAATATTTTTGTCTTGTGAATGATGTTCCCAGACTCTGGGCTTTGCCTGGGTCTGTGTAAATTGCCACAGTTTGTGCACTTTCTTTTCTCTGCATCTTTTTGCAGTTTTTCCTGAAGTCTCCTCCCTGTTTCTTTTCCCACTAATCAGCCACTTACCTATAGCTACAGCTCTGATTTGCCTTCCCAGCTTACTGTCCTGAGTAATTTTTTTACAACTTGACACATCCTGTTAGGTCTAAGTTTAAGCCCCTGTGTTTCATCAAGTCTCCCCTATCCCTGTGGATTCTTGGATCTCCATCTGATCTCTGTTGTCAAAAATATTACAGCTCTATTTCTGATTTCTGAATTTCAAGGCCAAAGCATTCTATTTTTAAGGCCCATCTCTTTATGAACCTACAGCTTTGTCAAACTCTTTCACTATTTTTTCATATGTCATCTTCTTATCCTGACTTATTTGCATGTTATTAAAAATGTGATAACACAACCCACTGCAGTAATCAGGAAAATAACATGTTTATGACTGTCTTATTAAATTAAGTTAGTGCCTCTACATAGCTCACATTTTTCCTTAAATATTTTCTAATTGCAACCCCTGTCCAAGGACCAAGTTTATGAAGGTGTGTATGTTGTTCCATCTCTTATTTCTTCTCTAAATCCCAAATGTCCTATCCCTTGCTCTTTATTTCACTGAAGACTTTTTCTCAAATTGTCTCTTGTCCTGTCTGCTTTTTTTAGTACCACAAACAAATATTAGCATTGTTAATGAAATAATCTGGTTTTGCAAAACATTCCATATTTGTATGAGTATGAATAACACCTGGTTTAACATTAGAAAACAGTAATAGCAAGTATTAGTTCCTGGGTTTAACCACAGACACAGACTGCCACCTACAAAGTTTATAGTTGATGATTTTCAGCTGAAGAGTTTCTTCACAATTCATCAGGTTGCTTGGTTGTCAGTGAAATATCATGAATCCTTAACAACTTTTTTTTTTTAAAAGGATAAAAAGTGTTGTAACATTGAAGAAGACACAAAATTAAAACAATGCATCATCAATGAAGGCATATAAGAAAAAAGGGGTTTTAACAGTAGCTACATGGTGGACAGAGTTAAAGTGGGAGCAAACATATACAGTTAATTAGGCATATTCTAAAGTAAAAGACCTACATTGTAGTTGGAACACTTGACTGCAATTAATATACACTTTTTATGCTCAAGGAAAAACTTTGAGTATCTGAAATTGAACAGATAATTAAGTCCAAATCATGAAAAGGTGATATGTGGAAGATGAGGACTCATATTTTCATCTTTTACACATTTAGATATTAGACATGGTTTACAAACTATTAGAACTTTGGTTATTAAAAAAATCCACAACCACCAACAAACAAACAACCAAACAACCAAACAAAAAAACCCAACCAACCCCACAAAACAACAACAATAAAAAACAGGAAACAAACAAAGAGACAATTAAAAAATAGGGTAATTTATTCTTGTGAATATCCACTACAATTAATAATTTTGTTAAAATAGAAGTAGAACCTTTGGTGACCCTTTTCTTCTCAGAAATATCATATTAAATCCCTCAAGGCTAATTGTGCCATAGTGACTTTCATTTAAAGCTAAGTGCTGCCCACATAAACACTTATTGCTGTCTTAGGTCTTTTGTCCCAGTCTTACAGGACAACTGTCATGTTCATACTTTGACACTATTTCAAATCAATGTCAGTGGACTAGGATGAAATGTGAAATGACATGCAAAAGAGAATACTCACATTTTTTGCTGGTTTGTCTGTCAAATCATGCACTGAGGTTTGTTTTGGTTTGTTTTTTTCTTTTCAGGCCTTAACCTTTGGGCATAAATGACAATGTCACTTGCAGTTAGAGCATTTTGACATAGCTGACATCAAATTTACTTAATGCTGGATCAGCCTGGAAAGTGTACAAAGACTGGTATGTCTGAGAAAGAGTGTATATTACTGCTGAGGAATAGTTATCTTATTCCCACGATACTTGTTACTGAGTGATAATGTCAGAATGTCAACAAGGGAGCTTTTAAACACTGGAATTACACAAAGATGTCGCATAAAGTATTTCAGGACAGATTGTTCAAATGGATTATTTCCTACTGTTGTTTCTTTTGCTTTTTTTTTTTTCCCCTTAGGTGTATTAGTTCTCTCGACCTGTAAAATTGGTTTAGATTTTAGGTATACTAAGGCAATTTGCTGTACATAGGTTTTTTTAGAATCATTAAAATTTGTTATTTTTTACCACAGCAAAGTATTTATCTCTTTAAGATTTATCTGCTGTGTAGCTCAATGTCTAACATCAGCTGATGTCAAATGGTCAAACTATTCCAAGTAGGAATGATGGTTCTATTAACAAACATTCATAAATAGTAATATAAAGAGAGGAATGTTAAATTATATAGCAACATTATTTGAAAAACAGCAGTGCCTAGATTATGTAAGAATTTTAAAATTATTTTAAAATACAATTAAATAATTTTTTATATACTTTCAATTATGTTCTAAGTATGCTTGGGAACAACAGTAAATTTTCAGATGAGTTTTCAGATCTGTCACTTTTTCATGTTGCTTCAGGCTTGTTCTTTTCAGACATTATGCTTTTTATCTTGAGTTAAGACAGGTGGGTATGCATGGTTTTGCAGAGGAGCAGCCTATATTGGAACAGAATACCACCCTTTCTGAAATTTCCATTGAAGTATGAATTTTCACCAAAAAGTGAAGTTTGAATCAATCATACACAATGTCTTTTCATTTGTCATAGTATTAAAAGAAGTAAAATATTAAAATGCACCATAACTTTTAACATATAAAATTAGCATTTGAATGAAATATACTGCCATGAAAAAAAAAATTAAGCCGTTTTAGATTGTTGGGTTTTTTTTTTTAACCTAAGTCCACAGTCAGTATCAGATATTTTTATTTTATTTTCCAAATAATGTTTACAAATATTATCAGCAGCTTCCAGGGATGTGATTTTGCTTGATTTTCATCTTCTAGAATGTTTGTATGGTGATTTTTAATTTATTTTTATCTTATTCAGTTACATTCTCCTCACCTAGTTTCAACCACTTCATGAAAAAAACTATATTTGTTCAAAGTGTCTGGTCTTCTTGTAAAGGCAGGGAAAACAAATGTGTTCCTTTTCAGTGCAGTTCATCTCACACAAATACAGGCTTGGTCATGAATATGTGAAATGAAGTTCACCTTAAAATCTGTTTATCTCTGTTAATTTCTATTGGGTGTAGGTGTCCTGGTGTTGGCAATGATGGAGGTATGGAAGGGGGCAATGGTGCCTGCAGGGGTGGCCTCTGTAACAAGCAAGACCAGGGCAGCCAGCCAACTCCCCAGTGGGGTCCCACTGCAGAGAACAACTGAGCCCCTCAAATATTTTCCTTTACATGACAGGAGAAAAACTGTATTATTTGGATCTCTTGGTATTTTTTCTGAAGTTCACTATCACTTACTACCAACAATATTTATACTACAAGAGGAGATATAAATTTTAAAGAAATACAGAATTTTTCTCTTACCTGTGAGTTTATATGCCCCATAAACTGTCTCTCTAAAAGTTTATCAGTATAATCTGAATCAGAATTAACTTTTGTTTTCACAGTGTTCCTCTAGAATACCAATGTGATGAAGCTACTCTCCAATTATGTTTTACAATGTTGGCCATGAAAACTTCATTGTAATTGTAATGTCAGATAATTTCCAAGAACATGGTTCTGACTCACAACACTGTGACCAACCGTAGAAAGCCAGAACTCTGCCAAAACCTGTCACTTTTGATTTGGTCACAGTTTCCAAGAGAGCTGTTCCTCATTTTATGACTGCTTGGGGTTTTCTTTTTCTGAAACATGGCTTCTGCAGTGTGATGTTCCATCACATTGTTAGTTGTTATGCAATTGATGTGAATGAGGATGTGAGTAAATGTCTTTTTCTAGAGAGGTTAAAATGGCACTGCCTAAGAATGGGAGTTTATGACCCCACAACTGGAGTTTAAGACAACTCAGTTTCAGCTGGTTTGTGTGGCAACTTATTGGTGGCTACAGAAAAAAACTGTCTGGCTGTGCACTGACTAAGAAAGAATATAGTCCTCTGTTCTAGGCTTTGCTCTCTGTTGCTGTAAGGGCAATATTTTCCAAAAGTGGTAACAGACAGTATTAAAACGTAGCATTCAAAAATAATATTAGCCATTTGCTAAATGAATGTATATCTGAACCCTAGGACTATTATTAGTATTTTTTTATTAAAATCAAAAATGACACACAGCTCACTTCTATTTTGACAATCTTTTTTTCTTTTGAGTTTCTCTTTTGAGTTTCTCTTTCCTGCTTGCAGGAGTAAAACGCTAAAACAGGTTAGTCTGAATTTCTTCAGTTTTGTGCAGATCTAGCTAAAATCTTTGTTTTAGAACTCTAATGATTAATGTCCTGAGCCACAAAGAGAGGAGATCTGAGACAGAAAGAGAATAGAAAACTAAGAAATAAATGGGACACACAAAACTGAATACAATTGACCTCAAACCTGCTGAGTCTTTTCACAATTTGATGTTTCATATTCCTCCTCCATTTCTTTAAACTTTAGAAACTGATAGTACTTCATTTTTCTGTCAATGCCAAACTCTTTTCTCATATAATCTCTTATATTTGTGGGTGAAAGAGGGGCTTTTTTTCTCTTTTTTTTCTTTTTTTTTCCCACACTCTGCCGTATAACAGATTGTCAGCCATAAAATCCTTTAGTGTGCTTATTTATTGTTAGGAGTGGAGCACCTTATTTCTGAATTAAAATTCTGATTTTAGAAAGCATCCTATCATCATGTATTGCACATATTAGCAGGGGTGTGGGAAAATAAATGGACATAATTCTGTTGTCTGTACTGTTATACAAAAAAAGTTCACATTAGCTCATAGTTTGCTTGGTTTTTAAGCTGGTCTGAACACCTCAGTCATTAATAAGGTTAGACTGAATGACAAAGAAAAAGATATAACAGCTGCAGGTTTTTTTCAGGATTGAGAAAGAAATTAGTTGCATTTCATCTATAATGAAAGCAAAAGAAGGAATTATTGAAAGAAGTGATGACCTCCATCTGCTTGAGGTGTAAGTCTTACACAGATTTGCAATTAGTTCATTAAAAAAAAAAAAGCAACTAATGGAAAGGTTGTACTTGTCTATAGGTACTACAAGCTGTTTGGGTAGCGTGGGTATTTGTTATATGGATATAAGAAGTGCTGCAGGAAGGACTAGTAAAAATATTTATTTGGTATCCATTGCATTAATAAAAATAATTTTAAATAAAGTAAAAATATAATTTTATTTTAATAACATTTGGAAAAAAAAGTTTCTTTTAGGCAAATAACACTTTAAAAAATTTCAGACAGGAAATCAGACCACTTGTAATGAAGGCCATGCACCAAACTATACAAAATTTCAGGGAGAGAAGGAATATTTCCATGAGCTGATTAAAGCAGTCACCCAGGATATAAGAGTCAGTGAAATTTTCCTCTCTGCCCGAAAGGACACAAACTGTCCACACTCTTCTTTAAGCCCTCCAGTCCTGCTGCAGAGTATTTCAAAGTTGAATGGCTTCTTTAAAAGAGACTTGCGGCTGCTTTGATTCAGGCAGTACCTTTCTGGAAGGTCAGAGATTTTTATTTTTTTCCCATGACTGTTCCAAATCAAGCTGCAAGTATATCTGATTGGTTTTCTCCCATCTGAGAAGACTGCCCACCCACCAGGCAACACAGTAAGCAAACAGCCAAAGAATAACTTCAAACACTGCGCAGGAAAGGATTTAGCAAAAGATGCCTCTGTGAAAATAAGCAATTGATATTAAAGTTAATAGGATTAAAGAAATGCTAATCCTCCTATCTGGCATGAGGGGTGACCCATGGGTGGTGTTTCAAAGCAAGAAGGGATTGTATGAGATGGCAAGTAGGGATTGTAGGCTGGTGAGAAGGAGGAACAAGACTGCAAGCCACTGAAGCATTACTGCAGAGAAAAATGGAAATCTGTCCAGAGTGAATAGAAAGGTTGCAGAATGTCCATAGCCAGCAGGGTGTATCTCAGCAATTTTTATTTGGCAGTTTTGTTTATTTACATTTGTTAAGGAGGCCTTAGTAAGTTTTGACAGCCTAAGTTTAGATCAGACTAATCATAGCAATAAAGAAATTACATATATTCACATTATTGTATAAAGGAAAAGATACTACAGAATAAGAATGAAAAGGAACTCTCCAAAATTGTTCATAATGGAGCTTCTTCTTTCCCCAGTATCTTGTTAAGGAGAGTTGTATATATACATAGCAATGCATTTCCAATGTTTTCCATGGCCCCCATATAGGGAAGAAAAAAAAAAAAAAAGCAAGCCTATAGACAATAGAATAAATATAATCTTTAAGCCACCTTTGTGATCAATTACAGTACATCCTGCTCGGTCAGCTTTTCATTTGCCAAAAGGTTTATTTTCTCTAGCTTGCCATGTTGCTTGAATGGTACAATATGCTGTACTGATTTCCAATATATTTTCCATTTCAATTAATTGGAATCATGAAATAATGACAATACTGTTGGTTTCCTTAACTGTTTTGCTGCTTTACTTGCACACAATTGTATTTACATAAGAAAGGGAAACACCAGAAAGAGGAGGATTATTTCAGAATAAAATCAAATATGGAGATCAAAAAATTGAGAAGGTCAAAGGGCTTTGGGATAGGGAAAGATAAAGAAAGGGCATTAGCATAACGATACAGTGATGGCATACATAAGGAAATATCTACCAGTGTAATGTATACACGGTTCTGAAACAGCAGTCCCCAGAGCATGAACATAGCCTTCTCTGCCTCCTGTGTGTCATTTTTCTGCATGACTGCCTTGCAGCTTATTGCTGCACCGTCCCCAGCCTGCACCATGGCTTGCCACTCCACCCGGCACACAGAGCTACCGAGCCTTGCATGCTGTGGAGTGGGAGCCAGCCGTAACTAAGCCCACATATGCAGCCTTGTGCTGTGCACAGTGCATAGAACCATCTTCAGCAGATGCTGTGAAGGCCAAGGAGTTCACTCCTGCTTCTGAGCTACCGAGGGTATTATGGACCTGCAACTGCCCTGGGCTGATGCTTATAGTTCACACCATGTGTGCACTATAGTAGTAGTTCCTTCTCTAGAATTATTCTAAGAGGAAATATATTAGGATTACCTTTTTGCCTTTTATGTTGTCTTTCTTTTTTTATCTTGTCTTTTAGGGTCTTGAGAATATCTTATAAGTAGAAGCCGACGGAACTGGGATTGTTCAGACCAGTGAAAAGGAGGCTGAGGGGAGATGTTATTGCTCTCTACAACTATCTGAAAGGAGATTGTAGAGAAGTGGGTGTTGGTATCCTGTCACAAGTCACAACTGATAGGAGAAGAGGAAATTGAGTCAAATTATGCTGGGGAGGTTTAGGTTGGACATTAGGAAAAAATTCTATACTGAAAGGTTTATCAAATACTGGAACAGTCTACCAAAGAGATGGTGAATCACCATCCCTGGATGCATTAATAAACCATCTAGATATAGTGCTTAAGGCTATGGCATAGTACTGTCACTGGTACATAATGGGTGGACTTGATTGTAAAGGTCTTTTCCAACTATAACAACTCTGTGACTCTATCATCTTCAGTAGCTTGCTTTGGTGTTGCAGAGTCTCAGCAGTAGCACATTAAGAGGATTATTATTTGCCAATCACAGTTTGCTTCTTCTTCAGGAAGTGGAGTTAATTATAGGTTGACCATGATATCAGTGTTCCTTCTGCTTTACATCTCTTGCTTGCAGTCAATCTCTAAACATTGACAAATGGTTATAGCTGAGCTGGGATATGCAGGAAGATTCTAGGTAACTTTTTTTCACGCAGAAAAGTGCAAAAATACACTTTGATTCAGTTGCTATTATTTTTATAGAATTGTGTTTTATAGAACATTCTAAAGTAGACAAATTAGGCACCTATTATTCACACAAATATATTCATAGAGCGATATTGGACTTAACATTTCTGCAGTGTAGAAAATAGGCAAAGATTATTGTGTATTGCAGCTCAGTGAGAAGAATGCAATTGTTAATGGTATTTCTTTTTTTTCCCCTTTCTTTATTCCTCCCACTACCTGCTACTGTACTAAGGACTACAAACTGACTGCATTTTGCTTGTATATATTTTTACTCTGTTTGGTGATCTAGTCTTCTATAAATATCTATGCCATTTATGTACATACCAATTTTTTTCTCAACAGCTGCAGAGCGTGCTGTCATTTGAGAAAGGATTACATAAAAAGATCAAATGGGTTATATATGCGCTCTCCACAAATGGGTTTAAGAAGCTGCCTGGTCTTTAATTCTATTGTTTCCTTATTTTGGTAATGAGACATAGAACACATTCTTCAAAATTTGTTTGAAATTCAGAATTCTATAATTATGTAGATTTCTCCATTTGTTCAGTTCCCTCACAGAGATATTATGTCCTGTGGAAATTATAACATGTAATTAGAAATTGCCATGCAGACTGTGGAAAATGTCATAATTGCATGGATCACTTCACTGTTATTATTTCCTGCAATTTGAGGACTTTGTTACTTTACTATTTTTTTAAAAAAAGGTTATTAATACATTTTTTTTATGATACAAAGTGAAAGAAGTAGAAAATCTCAAAATTAAGGGTTTAGAAAAATGGATTCAGTAGAAGCCCTGGAATATCTGCCTCAAGTCAGACATGAAATAACTTCGTTCATGTCTTTAAAAGTCAGTTGAATACAATGTTCTATCATGAGCATGATCATCATCCATGGTGAAGGACCTAGAGCACAAAAAAGTCTTACGAGAAGAGACTGAGGAAACTGGGGTTATTTAGTCTGAAGGAAAGGAGTGGACTCAGTAGAGTTCGGCTAATAGTTGGACTTGATGGACTTGAAGGTCTTTTCCAAGCCAAACTTTTCCATGATTCTTTGATTCATTCAGGACATGAATTCAGTCCTCTGTTAGTCTCCTCTCCATTATAATTTCTCACTAGCCATATGGAGCTGTTGAAGGGTGAGACAATACACTGGATAATGTTGAAAATGACTCAGTACGTGTGGGCAAGGCCCCAACACATTGCAATCATTTATGTCTCTTGGGATTTGCCAGGTTGACAAAGTTATCTTTTTTTTTTTTAGCACTTTACTGGTTTATCGGGATTTTGTTCTTCAGGGATGAAATTCCAAAACATTGGAGGTGGCCACTTTCCTAGGCACTTGGCCCTATTATCCCTATCCTACCTGAATCCAGGACAGGGGGACACGGTAAGCACATGCAGATTAAGTGTGTGAGGAGGAAGATCTATCAAGACGTGGCCCTATAAAATCAATGAACTTTCTGTAGAAAACACCTGAGATGAAAAAAATGAATCCTTAATGCTTAAGGATGCTTAATATGCCATAAGAAGTAGAAAATAGACCAAAGTCAGGGTAAATTAACACTGGAATTGTCTACTCAGCCCCAACTTTTATCTAAGATAGCTTCCTCATTATTAACATGTTTATATTTTCTCATCTTCCTTTCATTTCATTTCCAAATTCCCACATGAGCCCTTAGATTTTGATTGCAAAAAGAGGTCAAAGTTAGAATGCAAAGTTCAGTTACATATAACGCTTCTATATGTATAGTTCAATATTGACTTAATTACTGGCATTACTGGACTTCTATATTTTTTTCTGGTTTTTTTTGTTTGTTTGTTTGTTTTTCTGTTCTTTTTTTTTTTTTCTCATTAAATATTTTTCCAATTGTCTTTGATATGTTAGAAATCAGGGAAAAAAATTGTTAGGAATTTCAAATTTGGGACAAATCTGAAATTTCTCCATAATCTTTGATAGGTCCTGGAGAACAGGAGAGATGCCTGAGGACTGGAGAAAGGCCAATGTCATCCCAATCTTCAAAAAGGTCAAAAAGGAGGACCCAGGTAAATATAGGCTGGTAAACCTCACCTCCATCCCTGGAAGGGTGATGGAACAGATTGTCCTTGCCACCATCTCTAAGCATCTGGAGGAAAGGAGGCTTATCACAACTAGTCAACATGGATTCCGTAATAAGTCATGCTTGACTAATATGTTAGCCTTTTATGATAAGTAGTTGGATAGATGAGGGGAGAGCAGTGGATGTGGTATTCCTTGACTTCAGCTAGGCTTTTGATACTGTCTCCCATGATAACCTCTCAGCCAAGCTTAAGAAGTGTGGATTGAGTGATTGTGCAGTGAGGTGGACTGGGAAGTGGTTGAAGAACAGATCTCAGAGAGTTGTGGTCAGTGAAGCAGAGTCTGACTGGAGGCCTGTGACTAGTGGCATCCCCCACGGGTCAGTACTGGGTCCAGTATTATTCAATATTTTCATCAATGACCTGGACGAGGGGGTAGAGTGACCCTCAGCAAGTTTGCTGATGACATCACACTGGGAGGAGTGGCTGACACAGCAGCAGGCTGTGCTGCCATCCAGAGACTTGGTCTAGGTGATCCTGCTGTGGCAATGGATTGGACTAGATGATTATTTAGGTCCCTTCCAATCTGTAACATCTTGTGATACTGTGATTCTGTAAATGTCAGTGAAAGATAAAGTACTAGCAGTTGCAAAAACTTCTAATATTTCTCTCTCAGTAAGTAAATATCAATAGCAAAATTATTGCATGAATATGTGTGTGTGCTTCTGTATGTAAAAATTAAGGCATGCATTGACTGATGGATTTGGATCAAGCCTTACATAGGATTATAGTAAATTGCAAGTTTAATGAAGTCACAGAATCTAAAATTAGTGGATTGCTTAAGGAAATGTATTGTAAGAAAATTTTGGCTACAATTTTTAACATTGCTGGAAAATTAACATATAAATTAATAACAAAGCTACTGCCAGAAGCGCTTACGAGGGCAGCTTGTAGGATTAGGCAGTAACACATAATTAGACATAGCTATTACCAAGGATATCTAGATTCAGCAGCACCTGAGAGGAATGGGAGATAGTTTACCCTCCTTATCTAATATTCTTTAGAATCAAAGATAACTTCTACATGTGAGGCAGGCTTCCATTTAGCTTAGAGCTGCAGGCTTTTCTAATAACTGATATATAATGTAGAAATTATGGCTTTACAGTTAAAAACATTTATTCAAAATCCAAACCTGAAGCTTAAAATTAGTGATACTTGTAAACCACTGAACAAAATGAAGATCTAAAGTCAGATTCTACATATTCCAAACATTATGCAAATTCAGATTCTGAGTTTTGGCTGAGGCCCTTCTGCAAATGACCATAAAAATATGGTTTTCTTGACTTGAGTTTTTGTTTCCTATTGAGTTCTTTTTGCTGTCTTGAGATGAGAAAAGTAGATCTCACTACCACAGTCTGCATTATAAATATACATCAGAAGACATCCAGCCTCTCCTCTACTATAGCTACTGTGATGCACCTCCACTGTTCGATTGTCGTGACATTTAATTGCCTCCACTTATTTGTCCATGAAGACTGGTCATATATAATGCCAGAGAGGTCAGAGGTCTAATGCAAAGAAAGGATATAGTTGGAGATAAGGAAGGAAACAGTCTGTTCCTAACAACCACTAGTTACTACTTCTTCTGTCTTGAAGTGATTAATTGCTTATGAAAGATGAAGTAAACTCCGTTAGCAGCTCAGGCAATCACCAAAGGTTTTGTGCTCCCAGTGAAGTGAGATTTCAGTTCTCAGCTTGCTTTCTTTAAAGTAAAGAATTAAACCTGAATTGCCCCAGTAAAAGTTAACCAGGCAGACCAGGATTTTCTGAACAAAAATAAAACAAAACCTCATTATGTGAAAAAGCTACCCAACCTTCTGATCAGTAACTACACTGAGATGACAGTAACTCTTGAGCTATTGCAGCTTATCATTGCTACTTAGTTCACAACTTGATTCATTGGCACTATGGATGTGGATAAAACTTCAAAGTGAAGAGCATATACTGCAAGTGAAAAATAATTCATATTGAATCAAATATAAATGCTAATGCAGTAGTCAAAATTGCAAAACAAATGCAGTCCTGTCTTCCCTTTAGTGCTTGCAATTAACTGTAATGATGGCTTACTGCAGAAGAAGCATACCCAATGTAAAATTAGATTACCTTTTCTGTTTTGTTTTCCCCTAGCAGATTACTCTAGATTTACAGTGTTGTGCTTGAAACAATAACCTATTGGCTTCCTTGAGATTGCTCACTTCAGGACTTAGAGATCACTTAATTTCACCTTTTTATATTTGCATTTTTAAGGTTAAGATTATGGGATCTCCAAGTAACGTTGACATATTACTTGAACTACAGTAGTCAATGTGGACTTAACATTTATTTTAATGTTTTTTCCTTTACACAACAGATGTAGATTGCATGAGTTTTGGGATGGTACTTTATTCCCCCTCTTCACCTTCCTCACTCTGCAAACACTTGATGTTTTACGTGCAAATAGTAAATTCTTTACAATATGATTTGTCTTATGTGATCTGGTATATGAATGTCATATTTATCAGTGCTACATGGTATAAGGAACATCACAAATCCTTGTCAACATTTTCTGTGTTAACAATAGCTACTTCTAACATTAACACATGTAGTGCTTAAGTGCTTCAGGGTATTTGAAGGCTTCAGCTATGTTTTTAAAAGTCACATGTCTACCTGAAGCTCTATCTACACTATGAGAACCACTATTATCTGAAAATTAGGCAAGAATGCTCACAATTCATGGGATACTGGAGTCATTGATGTGTTCAAATGTCCTTGAGGGAAAGGGAGATGGATATGAAGGATTCAGTTGCAATGAAAGGGTTGGGAATTCCTCAGTAAGGAAAGTGCATGAAGATTTCTGGTTTGTCCTGACTCTCCACATGTGAAAGGAACACTGTTTCATCTTTCCAATTACCATTACATGACATTTACCTGGACTACATGAAAGAGTTTTGTTGAAATAAGTACCTCCCCTTTTTATTTCATTCACCCACTGTTGAGATCGCTTTTGACCTGTCAAGGTCTTCTGGATAAATTACTAGTGCAAAGAGGAGAGGGAAGGAATGACTGCCAAGAGCTTTACTCTTTAATGACCATGCTAATCTAAGTCAGCACTACTCTGAATAGGTTGAGCTGTCCAAGTGTCATAAATACATTTTATGATGAGTTATCAGTTCATACTCCTTTATTATTCATACAATATGTTCCAGTGAATACATACTCTACCTGAAGCAAGCTATCTAGATCTGAAGAGGAGCTTCACAGGAGGCTCAGAAGAGCTGTATCCATCAGGGCCCATAGATTTGTAGATGACCAGTCTGCTCAATTGGTCTATAACCCAAGCCTCATCAAGAACTTCCTCCCTCCAGACTTCCTCTGTGGTCTTGGAGACCTGGGACTCCTGGTAGCTG
>JANHGL010024842.1:0-12714 GCA_024611195.1 Ceyx melanurus | reverse complement strand
TAGATGATCCTGCTCAGGCAGGGGGGTTGGACTAGATGATCTTCTAGGTCCCTTCCAACCCCTAATATCTATGATTCGATGATGAAAAGTAATTCTGATTGTTTGCACCTCTTGCTCTTTTGTAGGCTCCTCAATGGCTAGAAAGTGATTCCTGCCAGAAGTGTGAACAGCCTTTCTTCTGGAATATAAAGCAAATGTGGGACACAAAGACATTAGGGTTGAGACAGGTGAGATGGCTGGTTTGAATGCTTACTGTGCTTCAGCACTTCAGCAAACACAAAACCACTGCAAGCTGTTACCTCTTTTAAACTGTTGATATTTTCGTTGATTTGAAGTGAGGGTTTGAGAGGTGACAGCTTCTTGGCAATGCTAAGCAATTTCCAAATGCTGTTGAAGGTCTTGCATCAAACTTCTGTCACAGGGCAAAGCAGGCTCTGCTGTGAGTCCTCTGCTGCATTTCTTTGACTGTTTCTGTGTGCTGGAGCTGTGGACAGCTAATCCTCAAGTGTTGTAAAGCCGAACAAGGTGCCCTGTAATGGAATAAATTGCAGCCAAACATGTTGTAGGGCACCTGGTTCAGTGAAGCTGTGATGGCCTTGTGATTCCCTGAGCTGGAATGTGACAGCTTTCTAGAGAGCTTTCTTTTTGGAGAGACTGGACAGGCAAGACATTCACCTTCTTCTGGCTGGCTGCTTGTTTCAATCCTCTTCTTTCCCCTGCTCCTAGAAGGAGCTTGCAAAAGAAGAGGCTGAACAGGGAGAATGTGGAGATAAACCCATTAATGGCCAAAACAACTGCTCAGAACTCCAGACTCCCTGGTTTAAGTCAGACAGCTTCTTAACACATTGCTTCCTCATAGGTTGCACAGCACAAGCTTTGTTGTGCAATGTACACTTGGTAAGGCTGGTCAAGAGGCAAAATACAGTGTCTTATTAATTCATGTGTTTTCTCCTTCCTCCATGTAGCATCACTGCAGAAAGTGTGGACAGGCAGTGTGTGGCAAGTGCAGTACCAAACGATCCAGTTACCCCATCATGGGATTTGAGTTCCAGGTCCGTGTCTGTGACTCCTGTTTTGAGTCAATCAAGGATGAAGAGTGAGTATTAAGTAGTAAGCTCAAGTAATAATGCTGAGGTGCAGAAAGGCTTGTGCTTGCTCTACCTCCACACCTGATGCTACACAAACATGTCAAGCTGACCACCTTCACATTGGACAGAGATACCTCAGTGGGCTCTGAGAGCTGTCTAGGTCAGATGTGGCATTGCAACTTTTATACATTTCATGTCTTTTTTTCCTAAGCCCAGATCTAGAGTTGAACCCTATTTGTTTCAACATTTCTGTTTAAAGGCTGTTGATGACACTTCAAAGTGTTGCCCAGGTGCCTGTCAGTGCATCCCAGCTGCCAGGATGTGTCCACCTCAGCTCATTTACACTTACTGATAGCTCTTCCTCTAGGATTATTCTTCACAGTACCACATTACTGTCCCCATGTAGGCATTTTGAATTAAACATAGTTTGCTGTCTCGAACTTCTTAGCTATAAGACCCACCTTTTTATCTTGATACAAACAGCAATTCATTGTTCACTGTCTTGTCACCTCCTTGAATACTTGGAGTGCTAAAGGACCAATTTAATCAGATGACAACTTTGGGAGTGGGTGATTTGGGTTTTTTTATTGCTGTTTATTGTCCTTTTTTTTGGTGTTGTTTGGAGGGTTTTGTTTGGGATTTTTTGAGAAAGGGAGGTACTGTGCCATAGTTGACTTGCTATAGCCAGCAGGAAAAACTTAGAGGAAAGTGAAGTTTATTTTGTATTGCAATGATGCCATCAAGCTTCACCTAATGGCTGGTGCTCATTTGGATTGTTCTTGTGTAGCCGGACTTCCTTGGCAACCTTTCATGAAGGAAAACACAACATTTCACACATGTCCATGGACATCTCCAGAGGGCTTATGGTGACTTGTGGGAGCGACCGGATTGTGAAGGTATTCATGGACTTCTTTCTGCCTGATGTTTGTATATAGCTTTGTATATGTATGTTTTATGACCTGAAACTCACTGTACTTGGACTAGCAGTCAGAACTGGTTACTGATGGTGTCCTCTGGACAAACAGGGCAGTAGGAGAATCTGCTGGTGGCCTTAGACACAGAGAAATGTGCAGGTTTCCTTTGCTCTGAACTCCCTGGCTTCTTGGAGTGTTGCCACTTAACGCCCTGGTCGTGAGATAATGATGTAGAAATTGGACTGACATTGAATCTGGCCAAGCAGGGTTTAAAGTTGCCTTGTGTCTGGGGTTGTCTTTGTTTTCTTCTACATCTTTGAAGAAATACCTCTTGGTTCTTACAGTAACATGATGTAATTCTCCACCATATTTTCTTTCAGATCTGGGATATGACACCAGTAGTTGGTTGCAGCCTTGCAACTGGCTTCTCTTCCCACTGATCTGCTCCCTGAAAGGTTTATGCATCTTATGTACAGCAGTATGCACTGACTGAATGGAATCTTTCTGAAGAAAATTACCACCAACACTGGTTGCTTGCTTCTGCTCCTGCTGCTGTTCCAGGAAGGACAGTCACCTTTGTACAGCATGGCTTTTCTGTTGGGCTCACCAAGAACCTCCCTGGTGCAGAAGTTTCACAGAGGGGTTTTGCAGCCTCTTGGACTGACATAACACATCTTACCCACGATGTGATGCCTCAATGGAAAGACACCTTGTTTCTTGGTTTCCATGTGTGGTGTTAACCATGTGCTGTCTCTGCCGATATATCTTGTACGGACACTTTGTAGCTAAAACCTGAGCAGAGCAAAATGAGTGTAGTAAATTAAACTTGTGCAACTAGTCCAATAACTTATTCTCTCTTCCCAAAAGCAGTTTGGTAGAAATACTTTTGAGCAGTCACTGTCTAAACTGCCTCCAAAAGGTATATTGGTTATTCCTATGGAAGGAGGAAGTATTTCCAAGTAGGCAGATAGCTTCTTTCTGGTGAGGTAGTAAGAGAACCTTTGATCACACAAGATTTCCTTTCACTGGCTTTCTTGGAGTGTTTGTCTTTGAGTTATTAGTGACATCAGTGTTGTGGGACAGAAGTTCTGTTTAGATAGCTGGTGAGTCTTTGAACAATTCTAGGCTCTTTAGGTAGTGTTCTAGCATAGCTAATTAACTCCCGTAGTTCTCAAAGAAAACGTGCAGCCCAGCTACCCTAAAGACAGGCTGTAGATACAAGCCATGTGCTTTGACAACTCTTTAATGCTGTTGGACTGGGAAGCTGAGCCAATCTGCCTTGTGAAACATAACAGCTGAGGACAAACTGGCCAGCTAAATTTTAGAGACATTTTTCCTGTGGAAAGGCTGATGTTCCTTTAACGGTAGGGAACCTGCCTCTGCTAAAGTGCAGCATAAATTCAAATACTGCCTTGGTGTTTCTTAAAACAAATACTGAGCAATAATTAATGAGGTACAGAAGAGCTGCTTTTTTCCCCACCCCCTACACCTAGGTCTGTTAATCCTGAGCTAGCTGTATCTATCCTTTCCTCTTCCAAAGCTGAGAGGTACAAAGAAGAGCTGTGAGGCTTTTATGACTGGGCATTTGACACAGGCAGGAAATTACTAATGAGATACTGTCAACAACTTGGTCTGTCAGTTGTCTGAGTTTGTTACATTTGAACACTGTGAGGAGAACTTAGTTTGAAACTGAAAAGGTTTCAAGTGTCAAGTTTAAGCTTGGAGCTGTTGAGATTTGGTTTTTTTTCCACAAACAGTTGCATGCGTGCAAGGACAAACAAAAATGTGGGTGGGTCACCTGGCACAGAATGGGTGGTTGCAAAACTACCAGAGGCTTAAGGGTTAAACTGCCTTTTATTTACAGCAACAATCAAGTGGTGCTATGAGCTTTGGTGGATTCAAGTTCTTGGTATGTCACTTGACACTGAGGTTCTCCATTGGACCATGCTGTAGGCTGAAATAACTGATGAGCCTGGTAGTGTTAACATGTTAAGTTTCACTTGCAACTTTAAGCCAAAAAGCTGAAAGTCTCCAAAGAGCTTTAGAATCAAGAATACATTAGTTACTGTCACTTTACATCTGGCTTTGTCTACATTTCCAAGGCTTTCTCTGGCAGTTTTGCAAAGAATCTTATGATTTGTTAGGTTTATTGGGCCACTGAAGAATAAACAAATCCCTTTTTTTTGTGGGAATCCCCAAACTTGTCTTGCCTTCCCTTGGGGATTTAGCACTTGTCACACCAATTTGATTGATCCCATGCTATGTGCTGTAGAGCTTATGGTCTTTGTGATGGCTTATTTCTAAGCCATCACAAGAAATTGAGAGATAATTCCAGCTTGTGCTGGAAAAACAAGTTGCTGCTTTCTGCTCTGAAAGCCTTTACCCTTGCAAATATGGAAGGAAACTGAGTAGTTGAGGGGTGATAAGCCCTGATCAAAGATCCTACTGTGGTAGGTGGAGTGGATCTAGGGTCACAAGTTAAGCTGGGAGATGGATGTAGATGTGGGGCGAATATTTTATTTTTCAAACCAGGTTTTCTGAAGTTGACAGCAATGACACTGAGGTGTAACTCCTTTGCCACTAGCACTCCTGAACCTCAGTTCTCTTAGTTGTAGTCAGCGTACAGGGGCACGTTTCTCAGCATGCAGCTCCCCCCTTCCCTGTGAATACTTCCTCTGCTTCTTTACGTTGCAATTTTGTCACTAGATAATATATTCTCTACTACATATTGTTAAGCCTAAGGAATCTATTTTCTATAATTGATATACTTAAAGCTGACAGCGTCAGCTCAGCTACAAGACAGTTATAGCTGCTAAATCATTAGTTATTGAAGTATATTTGTAGTGTTGAGTGAGTCATGCTTACAGACAACTAAAGAGACAGCAGTTTTTTATTCTAAACAACCATTTTGAAGGCATATACTCTCTCGTGGATCTGAACATACTTCAGCTGTGTCAGTTCAAGTGTTCAATGACTGAGAAGGCTTGATTTGAAGCATTACTAATCTGGCTTGTGTAACCTCCTTCACTGGGTGGGGCAGGGAAGAGGCGCAAAGGGTACTAATATGTGATAATTCTTCAGTAGTTGTATTTCTGTACCCTGCGTAGTTAAGAGATGCTAGAAAAATCTGTTCTTTGCACCTTCTTGTCTTTTTTTAACTTTGATTTTATTGATACAATAAAATATTTCTTGATATTCACTTAGTCCATTTGGATGATCCATCCTTTCTTCCCTTCTGTGACTGCACTACCTTCATTGTATCCTCTGGCTCTGCCTTTACCTTCCGTGTCCAAATGCTAGGATGGAGGGAGAGCTCGTTTGATGTGTTGTACTGGAGCAGGATTGAACCAGTGAGCTGAGACACAAACAACTGCTGTATGGCCCCATCTAAGGATGAGTAATGCTACTCTGTGCCCTGCTTGACAGCTTGTATAGACTTCTTCCCTCATTCATCTGGCTTCCCTCAACACCTTTGCAAAGGTTTTTCTAATTCAGAAGATCAGCTCATTCCCTAAGACCCCTTGGGCTGGTCTCAGATGTTAGAGAAATACTGATTTGGTTGTTGTTTTTTTTTTATGGTGGATGGGATAAGCAGAGTCTACAACATGATATATACACAACCTGTAGCTGGTAGTGGTTATTACATTTGTCTCCTGATACTTTGTCAGAGAGAAAGGTACTGGGAACCCTCTTTGTCCCTCACAGTCTTCACAACGTTCACCAGCTCAAACACAGCCCTGAGTGGCTTTGTTAAAACCTGGTACACCTGAGTGTTAGCTTGTCAACACATGCTCTAGCTCACTGCTCCTCCCATGAATAACCTGGAGCACTAGAAGGACTCTAAAAGTGTTTCACAAATACTTCGCACCTCAGAAGGGTGGCTGAATACCTTGTATATTGTATAATACTGTAATCTTATTTTGTTTTTTAACAAGACCAGTCAGTTTGTCTCACTTTTCCCAAGGCACAATACCCTGGCTTCTAGTTCCAAAAGAAATCTATTGGGAACAGTGAAGCTGTTACTGATGTATAGCTGGAAAAGCCTGTTTAGATTCCAGTGGTGACCATCTTAGACTGTTTTAAATTAGTCAGATGAATGCTAGATGAGGGAAACTGACAACCAGACACGTGTCCTTGTAGTGAAAGCACCCAAAATACACATACTGATTTTCTAAATGGCAACACCCAATTAATCAGTTCTCATATTCCTCATGTTACAAACTTAATTTACATTTTGAAGAAGCTGGCAGGTGTTAGGGATGAGGGTTTTTTTGGTTTGGCCTTGAATTTATTCACTGGAGAGTTTTAGAATGTGCTGGGTGCAGGAAAGGGGGATGGATTTGTAGCTGTGGTGCTGAGCAAGTGGTCACCTGGCAGCACTGGGTGAGCGATTAATACCTAAAAGGTTATATCTAAGCAGATTCTAAGGCAGTGTGATTGGCTTCATCACTTTGGCAACGGAAGAAAGTATTGAAATAGTAATAAAATATATATCATTTATTTCCCATAATATAAAATATTTTGTTAATAACTGGAAATATATGGAGTCAGTAGAAACATTGCTTTCTGCTTCTATAGTGTGAGCCTTTTCCACCCAAATCACAGGCAGCTTACAGCTTCTGTAACTTGTTGCCCTCCAACTCACTTGTGTACCCAAAGTCTCTTGCCAGTTTTACTCCATAATCTGTGCTCACACAGAGAAATTGAACCATATTCTTTGACTTTTGACATGTTACACTAATTTGAGTGCGATTGGCTGGCTCCTCTGTAGTGTACTTGGTATGTTCATTCTGAAATTGTCACAAACTTCAATTTTTGTCACAGAGATACCACCTATTGTTTTGCATCTACCACCAAATTACTGAGTAAATCCTGTTGATTTTGTTTCCAAAATCTGCCTTTTGCCTTGTTCCTAGGGGAAGGCAGAGCACAGGGTTTAACTTGCTCTTATCTTTGCTGCTGTAGCTGTCCTTCAAAGAAGATACCATGACTTGCTATTTCTATTAATTCCTCTTTCTGAAGCCTGATTTCCGTATGGCTTCAGCTGCTTTCAAAATCCGTGTCTGTGTGTCTTGTCAAAACTCTTTTTAAGTTTTCATGTGCCCCCCTGTATTGCTGCTCAGGAGTGGGCACCACTTGCTAATGTTCCCTGATGATGGTGTTGCAAAGCCATAGCTGGTTTTCTGCTCTAGTCTCTTCTCTGTCCTCATTCATTTATCTTTCTCTTAGTTTATGGCTCCTTCTCCAGGTTTCCTGCACCATCAGCAAGTCCATGATGGAGTTCTGCTCCTTGAGACAAGCAATAGCAGCTCTTGAAACCCAACAGAACCACTTTGCCTGAGCCTCCTGATCTATTATAAGATGGAGCTGGTCTTAGAGGGGCTGTATTAAGGATGACTGAAGCAGCAGATGTGGAAGGTAAGTGTCTTTTAGGAAATAACCCATTACCTCCTCCTTGGTTACAAGTCTCCACAGAAAAGCAGCCATCACTTTGCAACCTTTGAAGGTTAGAAAAAGAATACTGTAAAATTCTTACAGCAGTGCAGGGTACCATCAAAGTGGTGGACTGTAGAGATTTCAGTTGTGGTGATGTGTAGGGTAGGTTGTTGGGATTGATGGGACTGTCAACAGTACTTAAGAGGTTTTGGAGAGCGTGGAAGTGATTGCTGTAAGGGCAGAGAAACATTGCGTGTATCTGAACAGGCTGAACATGTCAAGGTGGTACAACCAGAATGGAAAGAGGAAAAACATGAAAGAACCTGAGCGAAATAACCTGTTGGATTGGACTAGATGATCTTTTGAGGTCCCTTCCAATCCCTAATGTTCTGTGAATCTGTGAAGGTGGGGAGGGGAAGGACCTGAGCAGTGCTGTGGTCAGAGTTTGTAGAGCCTTGATTGAAGTGGTGAGGAAGGAGGCCGTGGATCTAATCCACAGCTGCTAATCCAACTGGACAGAAGAGGGCTACAACAGCATGTTTCCTTTGTAAGAGGAGAGCTCTAGACGAAGCTTTATTAATGTCTGTCTCCCCTTTAGCCTGCTCTTGTTTTTTATACAGCTGGGAAATGAAAGGAAATTCTACTTGACACCCTTTAAGTACTCATGTACACCCATCATAGGCTATCAGGGCTGGACATTGCTATTTTTATCATTTTTTCTTGTACTTTAGATGGCTTAAACGTCAGGGCTACTTGCTGAACATGATCCTGATAAAGTATTAAAATCAGTGGCACAGATACAGAACTCAACATGTTCACTAGGGATAGGAATGCTTTGTTCCGCACTTAGATGGTGGGAAAATTCAGATTGGGGTGCAAATAAGAGAAAGGGAACATGAAAAGCAGGGGAAACTGTCTGGAAAAGTACAAACCCCTGCCTAGTAACTAAGAGCTAAATTGCTTCTCAGCTGATCCAAAGTGCAATTAAATGCCACCTCCTGCAGCTGAATTCAGATTTTCTTTTTCCCCTATGGACCTTGTATCAAACAAATGAAAAAAACAACCCGCATGGTAGCTCTCCTGTAAAATCACCAAGAGGAGGGTTTATCAGCCTGACCTTCTTGGTCCACTCAGGACTATGTACCTGGAGCACAGTGGCCCTGGGAGCCTGACAGGAGTTCCATTTGGGGGCTGGAGGATGACTCCAAGGTGGGTGCTGGCTAGAATCAGGGCTCTGTTTCATTTCTTCTGTGCTTGGAGTCGGTGAAAAGGCTCCTTCCTGCAGTAAAAAGGTGGAGGGTTCTTCAGAAGGATATGTTTTGCAGGTTGTTTTGTTGGTTTTTTTTAAAGGAAGTGAGAATATTGTATATTCTCTCCCTGCTGTTCTTTAGACAGTGGTTTGTGTCTCTTAATTGGAACTGTTAGGATTTGTGTTTCCCTGGAAACTAACATGACTCCAACTTCCTAACCAATTGTAAATAATTTGTAAATGTATAGCTTTACTTATATGGCCCAGGATAAGCTTCTGCAGTTCAGAAAGCTTGCAGAGATTAGGAGAACCTAAGAAAAAATTCATTGCAGGTTTAGGACTCCATAAGTCCATGAAGCTGATGTTCTAGAAACTAATTATTTTCAAATAAATAATGTCCAACCAAAGTGTATATGTAGGAGCTGGAGAATCTCTGACCAACAGCTGTAGGCACACAAGGCTCACAGACTCCACACTCTCGCTCTTGGTCTGAATGCTCCTACTTCTACACGGGACAGGCAGATAGGGGAGCACAGAGTATAAGCAAAGAGGGTGCAATATCCAGTATAAAATCATAGAATGGGTTGGGTTGGAAGGGACTTCAAAGGTCATCTAAGAAGTTCCAAGCCCCCTACCATGATCAGGGACACCTCCCACTAGAAGAGGTTGCTCAAGGCTCCATTCAAGGTGGATTTGAACACACCAGTGATGGAGCAAGTATCCAACTGCTTGCCTCACTTCAAAGCCTTTTCAAATGGCCCTCAAGAAAGGAGTGATGAGCATTTTCCTTCAGGCAAAAGCAAAAGGAGAAGGATCTCAAAGCCACAATCTACATTACTTTGTGAGCTTTTGTGTTCAGATTAATTCACCAGGCCTGAGGGAAGGGCCTTAAGGAGTCTGTGATAATGCATTTTTCTGGCATAAGATCACCAACTGTGTGCCACAGGTGTCTGCCCCTGCTCCCAGCAATGATAACCCTCAGTAGTCCCTACCTGGAAAGTTTGAGCTCTCTATTTTATCATGACATTATTCTGGCACACAGTGCTCAAGGCTGGGAGGAGAGAATTCCAACTCCTTACCAATTCCAGGTAGGCAGGAAGCCTGGTTTCCACAGCCTGGCTTTCTGTGTCGAAAACATTGAATTCAGACATGATTACCGATCCTGTATCTGCAGTCTTGTCTCTAAGGAAGCAAAAGGCTTCTCTCTACAAAACTGCAAGATGGGCCACCATGGGTTGATGACACGATGGCCACAGCAGTTGTGTCCATCTGTCTGTGTGAGGTGTTTGCTGCTGCTGCTTTTTCTTTTTCTGAAGTACTTGTAAAAACAAAAGCAGCTTTCAAATTCATGGGCCTAATTAGGATACCGTCTTTGCATGGAGAAGCAGGGTTGTTGTTAGCAAAAAGCTTATTATTGGCCATCAGTGGTGTAAATGATGCAGCTAAAATGTTGGCTGCTAAACAGAGCCGTTTGAATTAACCTTTTTTTGAAGGGAATGTTCATCCCTTACTTATGAGTTTGTTTTGGAGGTGGAAATATTGATGCACCACATCTGTAGTACAGCCGTACTGTGGTGCCCACACTCCTGCCTGTTAGAGAAATCCAGTTCCAAGTGCCCACAGAGATGTGGGTTTCCCAGTGCTACAGTGGGATCTGTGGACCACCACGTTAAACCACAGTGAGGACCGTTTGGGTTTAAATACGGAGCCAGAGTAGGTCAAGGTGGGTGCTGCAAGGGACAGGACCGTGACTGTGACAAAGTCCTATGTTTGCCTCCTGGAGAAGGCTACACAGGTGCTGTGGCACTTTGGGTGGCCTGTTTACTCATCTGTGGTATCTTTTGAAGAATCTAGTGAAAGGTTTTGGTCTCATTTCACAGCTGCTGGTATCACTTTGAGCATATTTGCCTTGCATTAGAAATGACGTGGCCCTGCGCTTGGGGCTAGGTGAGTGCCAGCACCTGCCAACGGCTCTCCTTAAGACTGCAAAGGTGGGACTTCAGCGTCTTCTCACTTGGTAGTTTGCATCTGGATCAGACTCCCTGTAAGAGCCTGAGAAGCCTCAGGCTTAGATTTAGAACTTTTGATTTGAGTGGTGAGTCTGTGGATTCTGCACATTCCTTTTGCAACAGTTGCTTCTCAGCAAATCCCTGCCAGAGGTTTTAGGGATTTGCTGCTCTACTGGCTGAGCTGCTCAGCTAATGGAGATGGGCTGCAGAGAAACCACCTCGTGGGGGTGGCAGATTCTCCCACCACTCCCCCGCCCCATCATTGCCCTCACTCAAGGTATGGACCCCTGGAATTTGATGTCCCCTCTGATGAAGACCTATCTGACAACTTGCCCATAGCCTGTCCCTCAGCCCCACAACTCACAACTTAGGACTTTCTCAACAAGGAAGAATAGGAGGGTTCTCGTAGTGGGTGACTCTCTATTGAAGGAAACTGAGGGCCCAATTTGCAGACCTGACCCAGCACACAGGGAAGTCTGCTGCCTCCCTGGGGCTCAGATTAAGGACATTAAAAAGAAGCTGCCTGGTCTGTTTCACCCTTTGATTATTATCCTTTAGGAGTTTTTCAGGTGGGTTATGATGAGATTTCTGAGAGTAGCCTAACTACCATCAGAAAGGATTTCAGGGTATTAGGGAGATTGGTAGAAGGTTCACGAGCACAGGTAGCTTTTTCATCAATCCCTCAAGTAGTGGGGAAAAATACAGACAAGGGGTGGAAAATACATGTAATTAACACATGGCTGAGAGACTGGTGCCACCGCTGGAATTTTGGATTTTTTGACCATGGGGAGGTTGATAGGACACCTGGTCTGCTCTCATCAGACAGAGTAGATCTCTCTCAAAGGAGAAGGAGGACTCTGTCATAAGAATTGGCTGGGCTCATTGATAGAGCTTTAAACAAGATAGGAGGGGGGAGGATGGAAAAGCCTGTCCTTTAGGGAGCAGGCTGGAGACAGCTGAGGGGTGTTGTGCCATCCCCACTGCTACCTCAGGGTTGGTACCAGTCAGGAGGTTCTCGAGTATTGCAAACTCACTAAAATGCCTGTACACAAATGCACACAGCATGGGGAATAAACAGGATGAACTAGTGTCCGATCTCAGGTCCATGATTTCATTGCAATCACTAAGACATGGTGGGACAGCTCACATGACTGGAACACTGTCATGGATGGCTATGTCATTTTTAGGAAGGATAGGCTGGCAAGGTGAGCTGGTGGAGTTGCTCTCTATGTGAGAGAGCAATAGGAATGTATGGAGCAATCCCTGGGGGACAATGAGGAGCAGGTTGAAAGCTTGTGGTTAAAGATCAAAAACGAGACTATAATTTTCCAGACATTGTAGTAGGTGTATACTACAGGTCACCTGATCAGGATAAGGAAGCTGATGAGGCCTTCCAAAAGCAGCTGGAAGTAACCTTTAAATCCCAGGCTCTGGTTGTCATGGGGGACTTTAATTACCCTGACATTTGCTGAGAAAGTTGCACATCCAGACACAGCCAGTCCAGTAGGTTCCTCCAGAGCATTGATAACTTCCTAATGCAGGTGTTGGAGGAGCCAACAAGGAGAGGAGTGATGCTGGACCTTATACTGACCAATAAAGAGGGACTGGTTGAGGATGTGAAGGTAGGAGGCAACCTTGGCTTTAGTGACCATGGTGGAGTTTAGAATTACAGGTAGTAGGCACAGGGCCACAAGTAGGATTGCTACCTTGCACTTCAGAAAGGCCAACCTTGGCCTTCTCAGGGAACTGCTTGGAAAAGTCCCATGCGACAGGGCCTTGGAGGGCAAGGGGGCCCAAGAAAGCTGCCTAATATTCAAAAGCGATTTCCTTCAGGCTCAGGATCAGTGTATCCCAAAGAGTAGGAAATCTAGTAAGAGAGTTAGGAGACCTGCATAGTTGAGCAGGGAACTACTGGTAAAACTGAAGCTGAAGAGGGAAATTTATAAAACATGGAAGGAGGGACAGGCGACCTGGGAAGAATATAGGGAGGTTGTCAAAGGATGCAGGGATGCAACAAG
>JANHGL010024840.1:27497-37497 GCA_024611195.1 Ceyx melanurus | reverse complement strand
TCTACTTTTTCCATATTTTTATTTTTCCCAACTGCCCAGAGTTTTAGGGTGCTTTCGCATTTCAAAGAAACTATGAATAATGTATACAAATGATACAAATGACTTTAGGTAATCCAGAGGAAATAAATGATAGTTTCCATTATCACATCAGTCAAAGAACATTTTCACACAAATCTGTTTACATTCACTAGAACGATAACATAATATGCTCTTCAGCAATACTGCCTTATCAACCTGCAAAGCGGTGTAGTAACAATTAACATAATATTTAAAAGCCTACACTCTCATTTTACCCACCAAAGTTTGTTAAAAAAAAATGATATCTCTGACATTCAAAAATAATGTTATAAATATGCAAATTAATTTTTTAAAGTAAAATATTTGCATCTCCTTTCCTCCTCCAGGCTTTTGAACTTCTGAGGTCAACAAGGACAAACAATACCACTAGTGTCTCTTTGCAAAAAGCTGGGTTTGCTGTCTGCAAGCAATGGTATCATTTCCATAGCAACACCCTAACTATTAATTTTCAATTAAAGCAGACACAAAGCGGACAGCCTGAGGCTGGCAGACAGTGTCAAGAGCCCATCTCTGTAGGCAACAGTTTCACACAGCTATCAAGCGATAGGTGCCTCTTCCACAAAGCTGTATCAGAGGTACGTCAAGTTTGGCTGGTTAAAATTACATTAACCTTGAGTTCAGTCCTAAATATTTTATATCAGGCATTTACAAAGACAACAAAGAACTGACCAATGCCTAAGTCAGAAATAAACTAGCAAACAACAATTTCAAAACCATGTGCAGCACAGGAAAGAAGAAAGAAAAAAAGAAAGAAAAAGAAAGATAGAAAGATAGAAAGATAGAAAGAAAGAAAGAAAGAAAGAAAGAAAGAAAGAAAGAAAGAAAGAAAGAAAGAAAGAAAGAAAGAAAGAAAGAAAGAATCATAGAAGCGTGGAAGGACATTGCTTTTCAGTGGCTATCATAAAACTGCATTTGCCAAAAGCCTTTAAATCCTTAATATCATCATCATGACCATCTCCTGAAACACACTCCACAGTCTTAAATAAAACAGTCGATACACCTACTCTATTAAGCAGATTAGAATTAATTTTAAGGCATACCTTTTGCATACATGTCACAACACTGGGCGCTATTCTGTAATTTTTAAAAATAACATATTTTCAAGTATGAGGGAATTACGTAGTTTCTGTCTTTCACTTGTCACCTTTTCACCAGAAATTAAGTTTCCAATTCCACTCATTCCCACCAGCCTTTAGCCCATCTCCCTCCCTATCAACAACCAAGAAGTGCATGTTTTTGCATTTACCATTCTCTCTTTTGCACTCAACTCTTTCTAGCCCAAAAACAGTCTCAGAAGATGCTTCTTGACCTCCCTGGCCAAGATCAAAGCTCTCATCAGCCTTCTACTGGGTTTTTTGTTGGGTGTATTTTTTTTTGTTTGTTTAAAATATCCCTGTATTTTCTTCTTAATTGGGGCAGGTGGGCCTCTGTATGCAAATATAGACTGCTAGAACAGGCGAGTGTTGTGCAGCAGCATAGGTAGCCTAGACCTCAGGCTGCTACTGCATGGGATTTTTCACTCCAGGGTGCAGAGAAAAACCTGCTGGAAGTGACAGATATTATGTCACAGCCTGTTTTCTACCAAACAAAAGATGACAGGCAATGCAAACTGTTTTTCAGATGACAAGTTCCCATCAAATGCGTTGCTCTAATTCTGCACCCTTCCTGCCCTTTTGCCTCCAGAAACAATTATGCAAAAGAACATATAACAGGTCAGGATCCCCCCAAACTCGATATGATCACAGTTGTAATCCTCTGGACAACTGTCAGCTCTTGCAACAGTTGGATGCTATCTGTAGTACCTCACTATCTATAAGCTAGCCTTGCACTGATAAGCCAAAGAACTGATTTAATAACAGTCCTGAGCGCTAGAAGGAACTAAGAGGAAGAAATGTGAACAGTACAGAGCAGCATTAAGTAATATAAATTCCAAGATGCGCAGATAATATTTAGGGAATCCCTTTATTTATTTAAATACTAGTAACAAGAAATCATAGGCTTAACCCTGCAAAACCTTTACACGTGAGAGGACAGGCAAACTACTTAAGTAAGAATTGGAAGTGGACACATTCATGGGTTCACAGAATAACTACTGGGTTTCAACTGTATGTATTTCCATTATACTCTATATGTAATCACAGAATACACACTACCGTATTTAATCCTAAAAAAAAAAAATAAAAAAAAATCCAAGGTAAAATTTTGTTACTTATTTCCTGGTATACAAATGCTACTCCCTACATTTACAATATTAGATATCAGAAATCTAATGTTTCTATTTAAACTGTACTTTAATAGTGAGAACACAACAAGGATGATAAAGTTAAAGATGATGTAATTAACAACTTCAAAGCAGGACCTTTAAATTTCTAGTCTTTAAAGTTAAGCTTACTTAGCAAGCTTTTTTTTTCTTGCCAACTTACTCAATTAACAGCAATTAACAATGGTAGCAATTACAGGCAAGACACAGGGAAAAGGAAGGATTGACCATTTGGTCTCCTATTTCCCAGTTTTCCAACAACAGCATCTATTGTTTGCTATGTGCAGATGTGAAGCGAAAGTCACACAAACTCCTGGATGCTCATCATAGGTGGGTTGTTATTTTTCCAAGGGTTTATTCAGAGCCTGACAGTGAAAAGTCACTGAGGAAATTTAAGTTCACTCTGTATTAAAGATTATTTCATTGATGCTTCCACCATCCCACCTGCTAAGTCTTGAAACATACTTAGGGAAGTGACTCTAGGACCTATGACTACTATGCTTGCAAAGACATCACAAAGAAGCGAACCCTAACCAAAAGCACCAGTGAGGACTGACACGTGTATGCACCACTCAGGAATGGGACCCTTTCAAACGGGTGAGCTGCCACCTTCACAGTTTACACAACTCAGCCTGAAACTTCTTTGCATCCTGAGTGACCATGAGATAAAAAGTACAATCCTTATTTTTCATTCATTTTCCAGTTCGAAGCATCCCAAATATTGAGAGGATTGGGCCACAGATTAGCAGCATGGGGTCTTATGGCCTGACGACAATGTTGTAAGTTGTGTGTCCCTCAGCATGTACAGGGACACTTGAGGGGAAGCGAGGGCACAAGACTTGTCTTGAAGGATTGTCCCAGGTAAAGGGAGTCAGCCTGGCTGGAATGGATCCAAGGATGAACAAGCTCATCTGCTGTTGAGCTCTGCATACTGGGGGGGAAAGCTTCAGAAGAAAGATTAGGTGGGAATGGATACCAATGCAGTGAGAGTGATCGAGGGCCCCAGCAGGGAACAGAGAATAAACCAAGCAGCTGACGTGCATCACACGTGAAGTTCACGCACATGGGTTTTAGTCAAAACATCTTATGCTTCATGAATGACATAAAAAAAATCTGGAGTTTCCAGCGATGACTATGGTCGGTTCCACTGAAAACCCTAAGCC
Organism: Ceyx melanurus; assembly: GCA_024611195.1. Lineage (NCBI taxonomy): Eukaryota > Metazoa > Chordata > Aves > Coraciiformes > Alcedinidae > Ceyx > Ceyx melanurus. The sequence continues at coordinate 33,996 of JANHGL010024840.1, read as the reverse complement.
CTTAATTGTTAACACTATGTCAACCCTTACCTCTTTTTCTCCCTCAGAAGGTTAACAAACTATGTTTAACAAAGATGTACAAATATCTTTGAGAAAAATTTAACTACTTACAAGGAGTTTAACATTTATTCTACATCAAGTTATTTATTTATTTATTTAAATGGCCCAGCAAGAATAGTTAACTGCTTGACCTTCTGTAAGTAACTGAACAAACCTTTCTATCAACGTTAATCCAAAATAGATCAATCTTTGTTGCAAATATTAAGTGGCCATCACAGTGCAACACACAGTCAGGAACCAACTGATTAATAACAGTTTTTTCTTACAGAATGTGATGAAGGATACTGTAAAAACATCAAAATATATAAATATACTCCTTAAAGCCTGTTTGCAATAAACCACAAATATGTTGTTGATCCAGGTTGTTCATGAAACTGAGAGGTTTTGTCACTAAACCAAACTACAACAGGTTGGAGACAGGGAGGTGTCTACATCTCTGCTTTAGATTCCCCTGTCAATACTACAGCATGATGTGCTTTTACCAGGAGGGGACTGTAACAGCTGTAGATGTGGAGACACAATAAAGATAAGTGAGTTTCAATTCGCTATCTAAAGCCTAATGGTTAGTTGACTTTATCACCAATATTTAATTCACAAAAAAACCCCAGTTAATAAACCAACACCTTTTCTCCAAGTAGGAAACATAAAATGAACAATGAAGACTTTTTAAGATTTATTCCAACAAATTCAAGAAGACGTGAGTAGCACTTGGGAAAAAACAAACAAACAAACAAACAAAAAAAGTATTGAAATATACCACTCACATTTTAATGAATGGCAGCCAGATATTCTATACCATCCAGAACTGAAGAAAATATTAAAAAATCTTCTGTTACATATAAAATATATGAAAGAAGCTGGAACAACCAGTGAAACACAGTTTAGTTTTTCAGTATCAACAGATACATCTGATTCATTGATTCCGGTGATATTTACAATTACACCAGAAAAGACAAAAAAACAAACCCATATCTCTTTTACCTCTATCAGACCTTTGCTATTTGCAACCAGCTACCAATATAAATGTTTAGTTCAGGCTGTGCCAGAGTCCACTGCAAATAGGCACAGGAGACAATCATAGGGAAAATCTATTTCCACCAAAAACCCCAACAGTACCATTAAAACGATTTCTCCATCCTTAGTTATTAAAAAATTCTAAAACTAGAACAAACTCACAGATATTTGTTGCCTTCACAGCAGCCAAGTTTGGCAGGTTCCCAGACTCTGGCTCTATACATGCTCCTGTCTCTCACAAAGCCAAAATGTCTGATGGCACTGAAAACAACGCAGTTCTTTTTCATTTTCAACTGAAAGAAAAAGAACCTGAAGTTCATTACACTTCATAACTACCAGGCAGGGGTCTTCTGCAACTGGAGACTCCCCAGGACTGCACAGGGACATAGGCTTGTCAAATATCAGCCCTTGCCCATACCTGCCAAGGAGAGGATTAAGGGTTGTGGTGATGTGCTTCTCAACATCACCATCACTTTAATTTATCTCTTTTTGTTATATTTGCATAAAGGATTTTTAAATTTTTATTCTTTTAAACCCAAGATTGTAATGTTAGTGCTTCCTTCCAATGGCATTTACATACCTCCCTCCTCTTGTGACAGTCACGATAAAAATGTATCACCATCAGCAAAACAAATCCACATTTTTTTTTAAATATTTCACTCAACCATAAGACACCTGTTCCCACCCAAAAGAAGACACTCTCTATCCTTACTTGATGAAGGTCTGCAACAGCGTCCTCAACTCATCTATTCATGGCCTCATTTATACCATCTCCGTGTTCCTGGGGTGAGTTCCAACTCATGGAGGTCATTTAGTCTTTCTGCACTATCTCGCCTCTGACCTGACAGAGCAGCAGCCTAATGAAGCTAGTCTCCATCCAGGATGTGGACTGAAAAGGAGGGCTTGGATGTCTGAATGTTAACAGCTCTGGAAATTTCAAACAGTGCCACCTAGCTAGTTCCAGAAATCCTCAGTCTTTCCAGTCACTTTGCAAAGGCTTTTATTTTCACATATATCTCCAAAATAGCTAGGTTCCATATATAAAACCGTTATATGTTGAAGAACAAATTTCTGATATATTTAAATAACAAGTTACTCCAGAGTCTGTAGAATAAAAAAATAAAAAAAAAAAAAAGCCATTTTAGTGAGGGCCACATAAACAAAGGTTTGAGCTCCCTCTGCAGGCTCCGTGTCTGCAATTAACTAAGAAAAGCTTTTCCCACGGCCACACAGTCACAAACGAATAATGATGATGTGCAGAAACAAAAATGTTTTGACAGGATTTGGCAGAGTAGTTGAAATTATCAATGATGTTGTTCTTTAAATGAGACATTTGGGGAAAATTCTGGCCTAGTATAAACAGGTGCACTCCACTACAGCAAAAAGAGTGCCAGACACTTCGCTTTGAAATGGGTTTAGTTCATTTTCTGTTAGTTGGATAGCAACTTTAATAACTAACTACAAGAGCTAGTTAGTACCTGGGGAAGGTGTTAGAAGAAAATAGTATCATCAAAACAGCATACCAGGGACATACATGAGAAAGTTTAACTTTTAAATTCAACTAGGTAAAGGAGATCAGCCTACTGCACCACACTTACACTGATTCAGCTGTATAGAGTACCTGGAATGTATGCAGCATTAAACTCACAGAGACCTCTATGCCAAATATCAAGTCTACACACTCAAGAGCTAAATCAGCTCTAATTTTCTATGAAACCATTATCTAATGGGATTTCATAGAAGATTATACCAGAAATGTGGAGTTCTTTGACGTTTCAAGTCCAGTCATCAAAAAGAAACCTCCTTTTTCAAGTTAACAGGGTGTGGGATTTTTTGTTTGTTTGCTTGGTTTTTTTGTTTGGGGATTTTTTTGTGGGTGTTGTTTTTTTTCCCTTTTCATATTAGGGGAGAAGAGACCACATGAAATCTTGGGGAAAAAACTATTTAGATTACACAGTGATAAGAACATAAAAGTGCAAAAAATATATTTAATAAACAAATACACGTTTAGCAGCTCTCCTACAATCGAACATTTCACTGTATTTCAGTCTCAGTCTATTCTGCCTGGCAGTTTAGCTGTGAAGCCCACATGAACAGAATGTAACAATGCAGCAAAGAGCTTTAATAGACACAGACACCAGAAATACGAAACATATAAAAATATTAGAAAATACAGTGATATCTAAAGACTCAGACTGTATCTTTCTCAGTGAATGAAAGAAAAAAAAAATACTATTTTTACTAGACAGAACTCAGCTGCTTCTTGTAGAAGACACTTGTATAGTCACATGTTTCTTATTAATCATTTCTAATTGACATTCAGTCAAAATTTTGCCCTGATTTCAACTGTTTACATATCATATTACACTCTCCTCCTATTCTTATATCTTTGAGGGCTAAGCATGCTAACATTTTTAGTTAATTGCCCTATTTTTTTACTGCAGCCTCTTAAAGGTAAGACTGTATTGCACTGTGGCGAGATCTATCATCTCTGATATGCAGAAGAGATCTCACTGTGAGGCCAGAAACAGTATCATTGATTCAGTATGGCAGCTCTGTCCTGTTCATCAGCAGCTGGGACCCTCCTTCTCCAACATGTCTTTTTCCTGTTAGTTGAGATGAGCTGTATGAAAACCAACTGGTAGCCAGACACTTACTAGGGATGCTTCCCAGGGATCAGTACTGGGAACAATACTGTTCAAACTCCGTCAACAGAATGGAGTGCACTCTCAGCCCATTCACAGATGGTCCCAAATTGGGGGTGGTTGGAAAGTGGAAGCACTACTGGACTGCTATTCAGGGGGAGCTCAACAGTACAGAAGAATGAAAAGTCTCATGCAGAACCTCACCAAAAGCAAGTGCAAATCACTGCAACTGGGCAGTAAAAACTTCATAATAGAAATGAGGAATCAACAGGATACAAAGCATCCTTTCACAATAAACAAAGAGATTCAAAAACAACTAGGAAATACCCTGATCAGCCTCATCCAAGTCAACTGTGTTTTGAGTGGGGCAGACCTCCAGAGGGCCTTTTCTAACTAAACTCCACCAAAATCCCATGCTTTTTCCCATTACCAATCCTGGGTAATGGATACCCTTTAGTACTGTAGACATTACTTGAGCCATCTCTGCCTGTCTCATGCAATGGCCAGAGGATGTATAGAAGTATTTACAGAAGTTCCCTGTGCATGCACAGACCAGCTCTCTGTCAGTGAGCACAGCAACCCTGCCAAACTAGGGACATGCTGGGTTTCCTCCACGTGCTCAAGTCACTGCTCAGTCACCCACATAGCAAAGTCATGTCCTGTATATTAGTCAAGACAAACTTGAAGCAGTAACGCTCTGTAAGAACTGGACTGAGTGAGAACAGAACTAATTCTATACAGTAATTTTACTTTTCAGTTCAGTTCTTCTCACTACCCAACCTGTCTGAAGTTAGCAGCGTTTTTTCTCAGTGTCTGCTTCTGGCAGTGGTAACACCTCATGTTTAGAGTTACTGACAAGGATTGGTGTGCAGACCATGGCCACCACTGGCTCATGTGTACCACATTTGTGGTGCATACAGTAAATGCCACAACTACAGGGAGGACCAGACAGGTCAGGTGATCCTAAACTGATCAACAAGGTGTTCCATCCCATATACATCATATCTGGTAGAAAGCTGAGGGATCCAGAGGGTCAACCCCTGCTCCTCTTGGCTCTCTGGCTTCTTCCTCACTTCTTCAATGCCTGGCATCTGAGGAGGACTGTTCTGCCTTGGTCTGTGTGTTCCTGAATCCAATACCAGAATCCAACTCCTGAACACAGTTCCCATCTGCCACTGGGACCAGTCTGGGACTCTCCCAGTGCCTGCTCCACAGCATCAGCGGTGATGGTGATATAATTGCCATTGGAGGGACTGGCTTCAGTACTGGTTTTGTACATATTTGTATATATTCCATTTTTATTATTTTCATTTCATTAAAGCTGTTCTACTTTATTTTTCTAATTAATGCATCTCTTTCCCTTATTCACTTTGTATTCCATTCTGAGGAGGGAAAGGGGTTAACGGAGAGTGTCACTTACAGGTCTTGGGGGCTGCCCTGACCCTAAATTGTGACATACATTGTTTGGTTCTGTGTCTGCATGGGGCTGCAATAGGACATGCAGAACAAATCACCAACAGCTAACTTGTGTAGCTTTGCATCAACTTAGTTAACACTGTTCTGGCAACTCCTCATTCTTATGCAGCACCTACCACAATGAATTGGAACATCTGTTCCAGATGGCTTAAGGCATGGTTGAAAAATAACAATAATAACAACAACAAAAAAATAAAAATAATAAAAAAAATCTACCCAATTTAAAAATCTAATAGTCAAACTATACATATATGTTAAGTCCTTGAATCATCATCCCCACCAAAAAAAAATCTTTCTCATTGAAACCATGTTTGTTTTGGTTAGTTAAAGCTCAGACTTAAATGGATTTACCTGTGGTAAATCACAGTTACAAATTACATAGTTTTACATTATAGTTACAAATTCATGAAGCATTAGCTACTGACCTGGTGATCTGATATCTTGCTTATAATAGCACCCACATTTTGTAAAGCATTTTTCATCAGCAAGTCAGTATCATTATCCCCATTTCTTAACAGATGAAAAAACTGAGGCATAAAATAAGGAACTGATTGGATCAAGGTCATGTAGCAAGCCAGCAGCAGAGACAGGAATAAAAACAAGGTGGCCTAAGACCTAGTGCAATGTGCCTCACTGTCATTTCCTCACCCCAATGTCTCTTTTGTCTGGGTTCCTGCAATTGAATTTACCGTCTCTAGAGTGCATTAACTTACTCTGAGGAAAAAATATTCTATTTTTCTGTTTGTGCAACTTATCCATCTACTGTGGGCTCTGAGCACTCGGATATCTTTGATTTTATATTTTAACCATCAAGAAAGGTATGGCAAATGAGATTCTATATACACATTCCAAAATTACTTTAACAGTGACAGAATCTTGATTTCCTCAACCCTGTACAGATAGTTTTAATGTGCTGAAAGCTTATCTTACTCATTTAGTGTTGTTAGTGTTGACAACTCTAACCAATTAGTAACTTCTTTGGACTTCACTTAACATGCTGTTTATGGATAATAAATGAAGTAAGAGCAGAAGATGCCAGAAGGATGTAGCATTTAACATACTGTTATTTAGCTCTGTTAATCGGCTTTGGATTCGTTTTTATTTTGGGGTTAGCCTTCACAAAATTATTTGCCAAAAGTTGTAACAAAATAGCTGGTTTAAGTTGGTGTGGTTATTTTGTTGTTGGTTGTTGTTGCTGGGGGGGGGGGGGGGGGGGGGTTGGGTTGGCGGGTTTGGTTTGTTGGGTTTTTTTTCCGCCTTATTTTGTTGAGAGGTTTTGTATTTTTAGAAAAAAATAATTTATT
>JANHGL010024840.1:0-27487 GCA_024611195.1 Ceyx melanurus | reverse complement strand
TATTTTGGAGGTGGTTTGTTTTTTGTTTGGGGTTTGTTTTGTTTTTGGGGCTTTTTTGTTATTGTTGTTTTGGGGGGCGGGGTTCGGTTGGCTGATTTAGATTGTTTGGATTTTTTTCCCCCTCATTTTGTTCACAGATCTGTAATTCTATCAAGAAAATAACTGTATTCATTTGACAGAAGAGATGACAAATTTTTCAAATGCTGAAGCTCCTCAGAATTCAGTATCACTTGGAACTCTAAAGGCAGGAGACTACACTCCACAGCTAAATATAACAAAAACCATCAGCATTCAAGCTAGCTGCAAAATGGAGCTCAGAAACTCAGCAGGGCTTTTCAGCATTAATACCAAAATGAATGTCTCTGTATGGACATACAGCTGTGCTATGTAGAAGTGCTTGCATGGATCAGTACCATCTCAGACAGAATGAGTATGTACTACAGCACTTTCCATTGTACAACACAAACATGTTGAAAGCATCTTTGAAAAACAGCCTCATTTCCCACAGCAAAGCTGCAGAACAGCAATTAAGTGCCTAAAATACCAGGTGGCACTGAAGCCTCTAGGTCTATGAAAGTAATCCAAAGGTTTGCCTCCCTGGATGCAAAGATGTCACCTCAGTGCCAGAAGTTCTGCTGAGAGGCACCACTGTGATAGCCCTGCACGCTGGAGGCAGTTACTGATTCACAAAGTTGCACGTAGGACCCTTCAGAGCTGCAAAACATTCAGGGATTACACCTGGCAGCCAGGGAGAACAGTGCATCAAGCATGAAGCACAGCAGCATGGGTACTCTTCTTCAAAAGTGAGGAAAGGAGTGAAAAGTGCTGAAATAGCTGCAAACCCTACAATAAATGACGTACGTACGGTCCTGCAAAATGCCATGTGTGGCACATTAAATAAAAATGTTACTGAATATCTAATTACATAGCTCCTGGTGGCTCACAAAATATTTACTCCCCTATTATCATCTGATTCAGCTAAGTATTTGAAGCATGTTTACAACTAAAACTTTTCCGAGCGTTGGCACCACTTTCACTATGAGTAGTCAAATCCCTGAAGTTTCTCACAATACCAAACTGAAGCCATCTGACATATATTCTTATAGAATCACAGAATGTCAGGGGCTGGAAGGTTCCTAGAAAGTTCATCTGGTCCAACTCCCCTGACAGACCAGATCACACAGGAATGCATCCAGGCGGCTTTTGAATGTCTCCAGAGAGAGAGACTCCACAAGCCCTCTGGGCAGCCTGTTGGGGTGTTCCATCACCCTCACTGTGAAAAAATTCCTCCTCATTTTTACATTAAACTTCCTAGGCCTCAGCTTCCACCTATTGGCCCTTGTCCTGTCATTGGACATCACCATGAAGAGTCTGGCTCTATCCTCCTGGCACTCACCCTTTATATATTTATAAACATCAATGAGGTCACCTCTCAGTCTCCTCTTCTCCAGGCTAAAGAGCCCCAGCTCCCTCAGCCTCTCCTCAGAAGAGAGATGCTCCACTCCCTTAATCATCTTTGTGGCCCTGCGCTGGACTCTCTCAAGCAATTCTATGTCCTTCTTGAACTGGGGGGTCCAGAATTGGACACAATACTCCAGATGTGGCCTTACCAGGGCAGACTAGAGGGGCAGGAGAACATCTCTCGACCTACTAACCACTGAAGATGGTGGAGAATGGTCTGGCAATTAACCTGTTCTTACCTGTAACTGATAGATCAAACACTACCTACTTAAAATTTAAATATATAGGTGTAAACATTGCAATGATTCTTCACATTCTTATTAATTAATAAAAGAAGGATATACAGATTATTACAGATTGCAAAAGAACTAATTTTCAATTCCTTAAATGTTCTGCAATTAGTGTTATTTGCACTTGGGTGATTTTTAAATAAAGGTGGGGTCTTTTTAAATAGAAAGGAGATCATAAGGTACATCCCACTTATCCCACTGTAACATTTAAGAATCTTATTAGAAATACATCCCACTTGTCTTGAAGTTCCTGCTCTTAATTACTCATGAAAAATGGAACATCTCCAGGAGAGATTAGAAAAGATGCACTGCATGGTTCTCAACACCTCAGATGCCTCACAAGTGGTATATCTACACCAGATCCCTAGTGAGATGGAAGAGGAATTTCAAGGTCATAGCTCATGGATATCTCTTACTAAGTGATAAGCACAATGCCAAATCTGGGAAAAAATACTACATGGAATATGGAAGGTTAAGCACAGAGGAAAAGAACAAAGCCAAAACCAACACAGTAAACTCAAACTTTCTAAGAGGAGAGCAAGGGCAAAAATATATAATCATAATAGTTATTGGTTTGTTGCGGGAAAAGCCACAGCTGAACATGGAGCAATTAAACGAAGAAAGATGGAAAAGAGTAGCCAAAAAGGAATCCTTTTCCTCTTAACAAATGCAGTCCCACTCAGTCAAGATAACAATGAATCTAAAAATGAACAAAAGTAATAAGGAAGAAAGCTCAATTTTATGGAAGATGTCTAGATTTTGTTCTGCAGGAAGCAAGGACTGCTCTTGTACAAAAGGTAGTGTACACCTAAACCCCGTACTTTATGGGCTGAGCCTTTCTGACTACTCAAACTCAGTACAGGAACTGGGATGATATAACAGGTGTGTAGATATTTCTGTTATACCTATATATGCCCTCCTCCCAGTAACAAAAGAGGACATCAGACATATTTTATAAGAAAATGACATTCTTCTGCAACACAAATTCTTTCTTTTTGAGGTTTGATTAGGTATAGTAACAGTTGAAAGCCCAGGCTGATGTGCCTCATCTGAATGCTCATCAGGCTTAGCTCTACCTAATCTCTCAACTCCTCTGGGGCTAGTAAGGATCCATTCATAATCCCAAAGTCACCATTTGCTGCCACTTACAGGGACTTGGCAGCTTGATCTATACTAGTAAATCAAATACTGTCCAGAAACACTCCCGAGCACTAGAATATGATCACCTACATTTTAAATTGTTAAAATTGCTTTTGAAATGCTTTTCACTCATGCCAGCTAGCACTCTCCTAGGCAATTCACAGGCACAGTTCAGAAGTGAGAACATTTCAGAAACCATTCCAAATAAGCAGGTGGCTTTTGCCACAAATTGCTTCGGAAACTCAAGAGAATTTGCACCATAGACATCAGCTGCTCTGTGTAGTGGGACTCAGAGCATGGGAAAGATCTTGGATACATCTTATTTAACAGTCTAGACACAGATTGAGAAACCAGTTGCAGTGGTACCCCAGTGAAACCAAAATGATGTGTTTGTTGCTTCACTTAAAAAAGAAAAATCTCCCTAGAAACATAGCTTCCAGCAAAATGAAAAACACTTGCATACATTTCATTCCTAATATTTTCAATGCTGCTCAGCAGTCCTGGGGTTCTCAACTATCCAGGAACTCTTTCATCTGCTCAGAAGGGTGCTCATCCATACCTTTCTTTTTTTTGTAAACTATTTTCCATTAATCCAAGTAATTATCTTCTGATAAAATAGCACAAAACACTTTTCTGAAGACGAAGACGGTTTGACCCTCACTTAATCCTTATCAGTTATCTTGCTAAGGCCACAGAACTTCACACAAGCTGATAACTATCCAGTTGGTAGACTGTGGGCTTACTCTTGCATTGGAAGATACAACTAAGAATCACATCCATAAACCCCCAGCCAATTAAGTATGCAACTGTAAGACACGATCATTTATGGAAATAGCATTAAGTTGAGGATAAGGAGTTAAAAAAGGCTGTTTGAGACTCTCTATCTTTCTTTTACAATTTTGGCTACCTCAGTTCCTTATATAGGAAGAGCAGGTAGAAACTCTCCCTTGAACATCTCTGAATGGAGCTAGTTTTCTAACTCAGGCTTACTTTCTCTCTATACTCATGAAGGAGAGTGAGACCGACAGCTTCTTGGATCTTCCAGTCTGAATTTTAAGGCACGAGGGAAAAGAATATCCCTCTGTGAGCTAAGCATACATTGGAATGGATTTTTCATCTATTTTTAACAGTAATTTATCTAATTGCTCTGCATTATGCTACAGCACATCACGTTAAACTGTATTTTTACAGGGCTGCATTGCATTTTCAGACTTTTTATTACATAATCTACTATGACAATTTACTTGCTGTATTCATCCTGCAAGAACAATGCAAAAATGGCTACAACAATGCAAATGCAGTTTTCATATCATGCCTGCTTAGGATACAGGGATAATAATGTTATACAGTACTTATTAATGGTTTCTCAGTCAATATGTTATGATGTACTGAATTTCTTGTGTCATGGGGCTCAATTGCTTAGATTTTGCAGTCAGATGAAATTAGAAGAAAAAAAAACCACGCTAATCAAACATAAATGTGATCCAAAATTTTTATTGACTGTATTTATCCACTGTTATCTGTTAGGGCTGGAAAGTGGAGGAGCGAAGTGATTGAAAAAGACATGTCCCTTCTGCTCTCTGTGAAAATAAAAAGATTGAGGCAGGAGTGTTGTTTAAAATCCATTTTCTTTTCATGGGTGCCTAATTTTTAAAAGAATTATTGCCTCTGAGAGATTAATATTTACATGTAAAAACTTTATTTCAGATATGATATGTAACCATATGGAATACAACAGTATCTTTGATAGTCAGGTATGAGATGAATAAAGCATGTGCAAGTGAACCAGGACTGGTACTCTGTATGCCATAATACTGTAGTGACCATTTTTTTGTAAAAACTGCCTCCTGCATATTACTAGTATTTGATCAAGCAGACATTCTAAAAAAGTACACATTCAGATTTCACAGTTTATTATAAACTTACAAAATACCCATGTTCCTGCAGTACTCTAAAAGGCTATCACTATCAGCTATATACATCTTTGATTTACACATTTTAAATAAACTGCCATATTAACTAGCAATAACAAGCTTCTTTTAAGGAGCAGCTTTCCTGCAACTAGTCCTTTTTAACCTATTATCTCAACAGATGCCTCAAGTGGAAGGCTGGCAGAAGATACCAGAATTAGTTCCTTGTTGTAGCTTCTCTTCCTTTTTCCCGAAGATAATCAAGGACAAGGTGGCACAAGATAATTAGCTACAAGTATCATTAGCTCCCTGAATCATCTCCATGACTGATACCGAGCTCCTGCAGGCAGCCCTGGCTTACAGTCTGTGACTCCCAGGGAAGATATTTCAACACAAGAGAGAGGCCCCACGTCGGGGGAAGAAGGAGCTATGCATATGAATGACTAGAACTCCTCAGTATTTCCAGCTCGTCAATGCTGGGGTAAAGCAGTTTACCATAGGGAGACCAGGCTGCTTCTTTGACCTCTGACTTTTGCATTTGGGAGTATCTTCAAATAGGACCACTGTCTCAAAAAGCTTCCATTTATTAACTCTAGAATACTTGTGTGTATATAGATATATGTATAATTATTTATTTTAAAATAAAGAGGTAGGGAGCTCCTTACATCAAATGTCAGTAAATAACTGACCAGCCTTTTAAATTTTAACATCTGTAGACAAAGTGCTATGTTGGAAATGGGAGTTTTGCCCACCAGATTTCTACCCCAGTTTTACTGTACTGTTGATGTCAATCCCTGTTTTTGAATCTGCATACCTAGAGGCAAGCTCATAATTCCCTTAGATAAAACAGAAGGTTTTAATTCTCAAAGAGGTGAAATAGTTCCTTACTCCAGAAAATAACACAGAAATACGATTTTTTAAGAGCTTAAATTTAGACAGCAAAGTTTAACATTTTAATCTTAGTAATGCACTGTCTACGTTTCTCCATCTTTCAAAGTAAAACTACCGAGCTTTTTGCAAAGTGATTTCGTTTTCTTGGATAAGAAAACTACCCCTCTGCTATTTACTCTTATTTACTGGTATTTAAATGGTTGCCATCTTTGCATTTTTTAAAGTCTTATAACACAAAATAAGACGACTTTTCCAAGTGGTAACTTATTTCTAAGCAGGGCAAAATTATTAATACAAGCAATTTTATATTTAATATAGACTATTTCACTACAAAGAAAAATCAGAATACATACAATTCTGTTGAACAGAATTTTACAAATATCTATGCAAAGAATTTAAGTTTTTCCTTTTGCACATCCCGTTTCTGTGCAAGTGACACATGTAAGTCTATGTTGCTAATCAGCCCTGATGCAAGACCATGAATCTTGTCAATACTTAACCAGGGCATAAAAAACTAGAGAAGGCTGTTGTTACAATGAAGGATATGGCATGCACACAGAATTTCACTACACTGACTTCAATACTACTACATCTTACCAGTAGGCAGCAGTGTTATATCTTTTTAGATGTTAGCAATGTTAATGACATACAGTGCCATCTGCAACTTTCTACATAATATCTGACCTTTACTTCCATTCAACCCTCATTATTTTTTCTTCACGCAGTGTTTCTATCTCCCAGATTTTATTTCATAAAAGAAAATAAGAAGAAAATCAAAATGGTGGAGTATTTCTTAGCACATCAAAAATAGGAAGTGGATATTGGAATGACATATTGGACTGCATTAATCAATTACTATAAGTGTCATTATTTAAAACCTGGCAATATCTATATCGAATTATGAATTACCTTAGCCAAATATCTCAATAACGGAAATTAGTCATTTCAGTATTGATTAAATCATTTAGAACTTTAAGATATTAAAAGAACAAACTGACAAAATAAACAAAGGTCTTGATCCAGAAAACCCCCTATTGAAATGAAGAGCATATGAACCATCAGTTATGAGTGATCTTAAATCACACTATACTTCTCAAAACAGATTTAAAGTGTACAATTCAGAACAAGCGTCATAAACCCAATAATCTGATCTTGCTGTTTTTAAAATTGCCAAACATATATATATATACACTCACAAACATGTAAAATGTCCTCATAACTGATAATCTTCAGGTTGTCCATTCCATAGAGTTTTTATTATCAGCTAATTGGACCATGATCTTATATTTGCTAAAAATTAAAATTCAGTATTGAGTTCAATAGGATTTTTGGATGTACAAGAACGGAAGAATTTTGTGCCAAACATACATGTACCCATCTGCAAAGGTTAGTGACAGGGTTAATAAGTATATTTGCAAAACACAGCTAATGAATACTTACAATAGATTATGTACATATTTTATATATATTTATATGTGTAGACACAAACCCACATGCCCAAAGACATACACATATACTTATATGAGTAAAAGTTTAGAAATAAATATTATTGTCTTAGTTCACCAATAAACAAGGTATACTAGATTAAACATCTTAGCAGCACTAAGGATTTTTTCCACTTTCTGTCCTACTTTCACATCAAAATTATAATTTCATATTTCATAAAAAGGCACTGAAACGTAAAATGGGCCAACATCAAAATATAACAAGGAAGCAAAGATAAATTAGAGGAATTCTTTGGTTCTTTCACTAACTAATCAGAGATATACAGAAAAGGACCTTTTAAGTTTAATGATACCTGCTCATTAAATGATGCTAAACACTAAAATACCACGAACAGCAGGGAATTTCAGTTTACATTAGAGAAAAAAATAAAAGGGTAAAAATGACTGAAGTTGGTCAGTTCAAGCTGATAGGGCACTTCAAATGAATAACAGAAGAATAAAAGAGACACTCTAGGTTAAATTAGGTTCTCCTATGCCTTTTCTTGAAAGTGCTTAACTTCACAAATTTTATTTGAATTAACTAACCTGCCAAAATCAAAGACTTGAATAGGGGTAAAGTTAAACAAGCAACTATACTTCACAGTAAGTTTACCCATTAAACAGCAGATAAAACCTCTGCATAAGAAAAGATGGGGGAAACAGTTTTAGAATGTGCATTTTTTCCCTCTCTAGTCAGGAAAAATGTCATCCCTTTCATACTGCTCAAGTAAAACTACTTCAGAATAAAATGATTCAGATATGGAACTTAATTCTTCTAATAATTTGGTTTTTTTTAAGTTCAGCCGTTTTATTTCTCTCTACTTGAGATACATAATACTTGAATATTACCATTTTAGTGCAGCATTAAACATATTAAACAATTCATTATACCATACTACCTGATTAATAACTTTTGCAAATATGCTGTAAAGCATTTAAAGGAAAAGAAGCCATTTGAAAAAATCATCACTGTTGAAGAGGGGAAAAAACCCTCTGCAAATAAGAACATGACTTCAAATCTTTCTCAAAATCCATGTTATATCCCATGTTACTTCTGTTTTAAGGTGATTACATTTATCACTATGAAAAATAAAAGATAATTCTATTCTTTATTTTTTCCCCCGTGCTAGCTATAACATACTAAGAAAAATACATATTTCACATAATATTCAGTCTTTTCTTCAGTTATATCAAATTTTCTTCCTACTCTTCAACAAAATTAAACAACAAGAAGATAAAACCCACTTTATTAATCAGACAAACTTCTCCTAAGAGACAAGTTTTAAGGGGACAAACTGGCTCCTTGTAGACTCTACAACCTGCTTTCAAGACTTGACTATAATAAGATCAAACTGCTCACTGGCTACAATCTGTTTTAAAATTTTTATTACACACAGTACTTACAGATTTAGTTAGCTACTTTTAGTTAGCATTTTAGAAATTTGTGTGAGGGGCAGAGTTAGAAAAAGCAGGAAAAATATATTTCAGTGTACACACATAGCAAGCAACTCTTCACATCTGGGTCTTTCTCTGGCAACATGTCTGTTCCTTAATATCCCTCCCAGAAGGCCCCCACCTTCATGGGCGAATACTTGGTCTGAAGATAGAATACCGTATTAGGACACAAGACTTGTGATTTTGGTCAGTGACAGAAAAATAATTTTGGCTTTGATTTGCAGAGATGATAAGCAGTCATGGCTGCCAAGCGTGTCTCCAATCCAGTCCACTCATCTCACAGATTTAAATGCTAACCCACAATATAAAGGTAATTGTTTCTACCTCACCAAGGGACTGAAATTATTCCCAAGGCTTTGAAATACTCCAAATACTGTAATCATAGAAGGAATGCAAACAAATAGAACCCCAAAGAAGTGCAGAGATATTTGTTCCCTTGGGTTACTGATATGACAGTAGACCCTTAAGAGAGCTAACTCCAAGCGAATGAATCCATGCCTCCAACTAGGTAAGGGCCATCAGCTTTAAACTTTATTCTCCACATCAAAGTGGTTGTATGAAATGCCATTATATAATGGTGCTAAGTGATAAGCTCTGTGTCAGCCTCAGAAGAAAACACTAGATTGCTTTAATATGCCACAGCTGTAACTGGCAACATGCAGAAGAACATCGCCTATCACCCATCTAAACAGCTGAACAATGTTCATTAGCAATTGTAGAATAACTGTAGGAAAACTCCATAATAATAATAGATAATTAATAGGTAATAGATGGACTAAAACGTGCAAGAAAGATCTCTGCTTTGGAAAAGTTGCCCTAACAAGAGAAGGGAAATTAAGGATGATAATGAAATAAAGGAAATAAATAATATGATGACCATTATGATATAGGATAGGCTTTATTCTTGTTACTTCTATTTATCTTTAAGAAAATGAATAGTTCACTTCCTGTGACAAAAGCCAGGCAAGTCTCTTGGCACTTGCAATCAATTTTTACAGCATTGATCAAGGAACAGTCTCATGTGCATGCCCAGAAGTACATAAAGGCTCTCCTACAGTTCCCTGCGAACAACTAAGCTTACTGTAGCATTAAGAACAGAGCTATGTCTCCCCATGCCTTCGTAATACAATCAGAGCTAATAAGGACATGGTAGCTCAAATACTATTTTTTATTCACACCTGCACTGGGTTAATTCAAGTGAATACACCCAAGCAACTTCCATTTGTGCGAAAATCGGCAGTGACAAACTTCCTTAGAGATGTTTCTCCCAGTCAGAATACCATCAGCAATCATGTAAAAAAAAGCAATGATTGCACCCCATCTTTTCAGTCCATTCCAGGTAACACTGGAAAATATTTCATGCTAAAGGCCTAAACAGAGCCTTAGATGAAGTACGCTAGAAGAAATTGCCCTTCTTTGTTAGGAAACTAGCAAAGTATTAGTTAAGATTAGTTAGGCTTCGATGAGAAAGGCATCTCTAAGACAGCACTGACAACTATGAAATTACAACATCAGACACACTTGACAGCTTATTAATTCTACTAGTACTTATGGATGTGAATAAACAGGATGTTGTTATCTTCATTCTCATTACTATTTTTACAAGTGGCTGAAATCATTGGCTGAGAGGCCCCACTGATACAGACACTCTATAAACCACAGCAATAGACATCACCACCAGAGTTCATAGTCTGATCAAAGACACTGCAGAATAATTTAAAGGAATTTTATCCTTTTCCTAACTGGCACATTTTATTCTGATTATTTCTGCAGCATGTCTTACAAACAATATTTCCTTATCTATATTCTTAACTAATTATCCTCCTAGTCTTAAATCATATTAAGTCATGTCATTGCTTTTCACCAGCAAGAACTTTCTCTTCTCGCACAAAAACAGAGCTGGAAAATCTGGGGTTGTTCAGCTCAGAAGGACAAAACTTTATCAACTAAAAGCGAACCCCTCATGTTCACTCACAAAAGCATAATCTATCAAGTTACTACGTCTATCAAGTTCCCTGTTCTTCCCAGGAAGGGAACGGGACCTTGAGACCCAAATACCACCTGCCTCTCCACAAATATCTGACTGCCTCTCCCTGGGATGGTTTTGGGAAAATTACTGTGTGTTTCCAGAAAAATGGGACAGTAAAGCACTGTTCATCCTCTTGGGGATTGGAAAGGATGGATAGCTATGTCTTGAAGGAAGAAGTCCCAGTATGACCAGAACTGACTGATGGAAGTTGAGGCTGGGTAAGTCTGCTGTATGTAGTCTGAAGGAACATTATTCTCCTAAAAACCCGTGTGCTTGTTTTACAGTTATTGTTAGAATACTGATAAATGCCACTGTATTACATTCCACAATCATTCACAGAATATTTTAATCAAGCCCTTTAGCATAGTATTAAACTACATTCAAGCTCTGATGTCTTTAAATAGAATGTAGAGATTGGACAAAATTCACCAGACTACAGATCAGTTTCATGCTATTTAAAAGTATCAGTTTAAAAAAAAAGATTTATTAACTATTCCCATACTTTGTCAAAAAGCTGAGAAGTGGTTTGATGACCCAAGGAATAAATTCCCTGAAATTAAGACCAAAGGGATCACCTTCCACCCCAACAAGTAATTTGCAAAACCATTTTGCCTGCCTGCCTGCCCAAGAACATCCAACTATTTAAACCAAGCTGTGAAAGCAGTGACTTTCCTTTAGAACCCACCAAATTTAAACAGATCTAAATTAGACATGTTGAAATATGTGCACTCTATAAAAATTCATGTTCTATCTCATGCTAGTCTTGCATCTGCCTGTTACTTCATTACCTCTGTTTTTCCTTCTGTAAGACTTTATGTGTAACTGATTGCTGATCCTGGAATTTTCTTTTACACTGCTCACACTTCCCTTATTTTTATTCTCCTCTTTTGTCTGTTTTTCCTCACTCTGCTTTTCTTAGTCTCCTGTTTTAGACAGTTACTCCCTTATTCTGAGAAAACAAAGCCAACCAACCAAACCTTACACTATTAAAGTACATACTACTAAGGTGTTCTTTCCTATTTTGCATTTCCAATTTCACTTCTGCCTCTCTTCCCTCTCATCTCTCTCATTTTTCCCATCATACTAATCTATTTTAGAGTTTCTATTGCTTTCAGTCCCTCCTAGCCTCAAAAATCTGTTCATCTTTTTGGAAAAAAACTTACTGGTTTATTTAAAGTTTCAAAAAGGCAAAACCTAACACAGAATTTAACTGGTTAAACTTGTATCTAGCATCTCATGTATCTCAGAGATATCAAGGCAATATGAATGGCATATGGTCTGTCTCAAAAGACAGTGTGGTAACAAACATATCCTCTTTTTCTGATCAAATTAATACCCCTTACACTGGCAAAAATCCTCTTTGCTAACACAGACTGAAGGATAGTGTTTTCTTTTAAATAAATTATAAGCTTCTGATATCAACTTTTTATACGTGAATGTGGTATCTGTATTACTGGTCACAATTTTTAGGTATGTCTCCAGAATATATTAATTTCATAGAGAAATTACTGACTGAACTATCTGTGACTACATGAACCAAAATGTCTTTTTTTTTTTTGGCAAGGGAGGCTACCAAAATATACTAAATACCATTAAAACTGTTACAGATAGTGGAACAACCACTGCATAGTCTCAGATCCAAAGAATATATATAACATCCATTACAGATTACAGAATTATTTACACTTGAAAGCAATCCCACTGCGCTAGGTGCTTTCCAAACAGAGAAGTGATGTGGCTTAGCATGTAATTCCAGCTAAATTAAGTCATGTTTCTTCATTTGCAAACTGGGAATAGTGAAAACTGCTAACTTTGGAAATTTCATGAACAAAAAAGAGAATCCACCCTTACAGAACAGTGTATTGCTATACTAAACCCAAAATTATTCTTGTCCATTTTTAAAATCCACAGAGAATATATATTAAAAGATTGAAGTAAAGCATTATCTTAAAACAGGTTGCCCAATGTTGTGACTACATCAACAATACTAGGAGCTGTACTGACATTTCCTCTCACTCTCCCCATCATCATGTATTTAATTCCTACACAGATTCTGAAATGATTTAAATTGCTTACAATCCACCTTTTTTTGCAATAGGAAGCTGAATGCAATTTTACAAAAATAAAAGAGGAACAGGAAACATATCCCTTCGTACTACTTCATATGGCAGTGGATTAAAGCTGGGCACTGAGATTAAGAATGCACATGATCACCTCAATTCCTTTAGATGGAAGAGAAAGGTCAGAGACTCATCTAGGAAAAAGTCTAAATGAGATGATATAGAGGCTGCTTTTAAAGAACTTCATCAGAAAATTGTATTTGACCCTACCAAAGGTAAGCAAAGTCCAGGGACTGTCTTGAAAAGTTAGCATTTCTCAACATTTACCTAAAATTCAATTTGAGATTGCATCGCTTACTTTTACAACCAGAATAATAGGAATAAAGACAATGCATTTCTCTTCAGCATTTCTTCACTTTACCACAAACAAATTTCATACCCAAGTTGCAATTTTGTGATCTATTTTACATAGATAAACCTTAGTCTTGCATCATGGACAAGCATCCTTAACATGTTTTGACTATTTAGCAGTAACTAATTTAGATTTAATATACTCATATACCAGAGAAAAAAACCCTTCCTATGTTACTTAGTTCAGATTTTCAGAGAGAAATAAAGAGGCAGGATTTAGCTTCATATTAAAACACTTAAATTTAGGCCCTCATATGTATGTTCTGTTTCTAAAAATCTATTACAATCAATAAAAATCTGTTCTTCCACTGTCTGTACAGTCAATGGAACCTAGTAAGAAAGGAAACTGCTCATTCAAAGAGCTCTTACTAGTTGCCTAAATGTAGGTATCCATTGGTATTTCACATGATCTAGGATATCATGCCTAATTTTTAGCAGCCAATATTAGGAGGACAGGTGTCTTCTATTGTTCCTGTTTAAGACCTGCAAACCCTCTGTGGACATTTCAGACATCTAAAGGCATTTCTAGTGACACCAAAAGCATTTGTTTAGGCAAAGAAATCCCACTCTAGATACCTACTTAGAGCAAGCAAAATCATCCTTCAGGCTCAGCTGACTGTACTGATAACAGTGGGATCTCCATTTATTACAAACTGAAACTTTTCCACCTACTGCAAGTGCAGACAGACACTTATGGCTGGGCATGTATGTTAAGGTGCCTCAGTCTGAGAGCTGAGCCTTATTAATGATGGCTTCAGGTTTGTCAGCTGGACAGCATAGCTAAGCATAAGACAAATAGTAAGAAACTGCTTCATATATACCTGACAGGGCTGCATAAAAATCACAGCTGCTCAAATGAACCATTTTTCTAGAAATGTAGGTAGGATCTCCCTTGGATTTCATTTTACAAAAACAAAAAACAAAAAATAAACAAACAAATAAAACAGAAACACACAAAAATATTTCAAGATTTACTGTCCTGCTCAAATGGCTTTCAATCTGCAAGCCTGTAGTAGTTTTTCTTGTTTCCCCTATTTAAATATACATCCCTATTTTTCATAAACAGTTTATGAAAACACCAATTAGATTTGCAACATCACTTCATTATTCCAGTTTTATAAGAGATGTTTATGATCATATTTTGCCTGTCAGTCACCCATTAATGTCTTCTGAGACTTTTCCTCCAAAACACAACACAGCTTCAATCACCTGAAGTGGCTCCAAGTTTAACAAAAACAACAACAAAAGACAAGGTGTTATTAATGTACCCACCTCAATGAAGGCTTTGCCACAACTGTTGTGCCACACAGACATCAGACATTTCATTTGGATTCTATTGCTATGGGGTTTTTTTAGAAATAAGACTGGGTTTTGTACCTTAGAATAGAAAAATTTATATGACAACATTAAAATCCAGCTGCTAGAATTAGAAAGTTAAGCAGATAATAAAGGCTTATAAACAGGAGCTTTTAACTTTCTACCTCCTGTTACAATTGAAAAGGTTACAAAGACTATCTAAAATGCAACCAACGATGACTTTGAGTTTCATCTTGAGAGGTTTACCTAAAACTGGCAAAGACTGAAGACAATCAGATCTTCAGTACTGTCATATCTTTTGAACAATGTTATACACTGGCAGAACCCAGCTGCAGAGATTTTCTTGTGTAACAGGTTTCTTCTTAGACACCCACTTTTCTTAAAGCTTATCTATTGTGGGTAGGGTATTTCTTTGCTACTGCAAATAGTGTTTGACAGCTCTAAGGGGCTAACCAGTACCAATGTGATACTGTAGAAAAAAAAAAGGTCTCTCTCTCTCTGCCCCTGTTATAAATTGTGATCCTTCACTCTAAGGAACATCTATGAGGTAGTATCTTCTACTTATCTTCCACGAGGCTACTAGTAACAGTAAATGATATTATAAAGGGGGAAACTAAGAGAGAAAGCATCTTAATTTACCCTGATCAGGATAAGCAGATGGACTGATACTACAAAACAGAGGTGGGGAAACAGAAATGCTCCACCACCACTAGTACAAAGCCGCTGCTGGAACAACTACTTGTCCTGGGGTTTGTCCCCTGAGAACAAATATTGATGAGATTCCCTGGGCAGGGACCTCAAGAGCTGGTGAACTCTTGGCCAATCCAAATGAAAATTTAGGGAGAAGGACATTGGTTCATCCTCTGTGAACTCGAGGAAATGGGAAACTGAAGAGTAAACAGTGTATTTGATAAAGTAGTGGAAGAGATCCCAGGAAGTGTAAGTGAATGCAAAGCGTATACTGGGAAACATGTGTTGTGTTAGTCCCTCAATAAAATGACACGCTGTAGAGCATATCAGATGTTTAAAAATCCTCCTTATACACCTCCAACAACAGGGTTTTCCCATACCACTCAAATCCTCAGGTTTCCTTACATAAACTCATCTCAGTGCAAATGTTTCCACTCAGCACTTCAGAACTTGTTCTGCCATAGATTCTAAGTTTGTACATCGATGAAAGATTAAAAAATACAAGAACCATTCTCATTCCCACCACAGAGTGACTACTAACAACTCCTAAAATCAGTTAGTAAGAGCAGATTTATACGTTGATGACTGTACTTTTATATTCATAATTACACTCTATCCTCACAGGAGATTTCCTGATTAGGAATGGCTTTGGGTTTTTTTTCTTTCTTTCCTCTCTCATTAATAATTTTGTAAGTCTTTCCACCTCTTCACAAATTTGTGAGGGCCTTTACCTTGGATAGATACTCTGCAGAGAGAGTATTCACCTATTAGGTATGTTTTATAATTATGCATCTTTGTAAAGAGAGTATCACCAAATCCACCGTCATTTTTCAGCTAATCCTTTTTTTTTTTTTTTCTTCCCCAATTTCTAACAAGGCAGCTGGTAAAATTCTTTGTAAACCAATGAAGCAGAGGGTAAATTTGGAATACGAGACATGACAGGAATAGCCGTAACTCCATTTTTGTCAACAGTGTTCAAAGGGACAGAAGCTTTTTCCAGTCAGAAAAATTAAGGCTGGTGCATCTCTGGAGGAGAAATAAAGCCTCCAGGAAAAAGGTACTGCTCCACAACACAGAGAAATGCATTTCCCTTATTCACAGCAGATTAGCACAAAATAAGATACAAAATACTACCTTCTGTAATTGCATTGAATCCAATGAGTCAATGTTAAGGATTTGGGTAAAAGTAGCCACAAATACCTTATAAGCTATACAGATATTGAAAAAGAGATTACTTACTTCATAACATTCAAAAGCAGCTAGAAGCTCAAGGTGGTGATCAAACTGATTTTACAATTGATTTTGTTCTTTTTTGTAGCAGATGACAGTGATGAGAGAAATCTTGGATTAGACAGCATGATTTTGGATCTCAGGAGAATTAAGTCAGTAAGACAGTATAATGGGAAAAACAGATAGAAAGGCAGTGATGTTGGTCAGTGATACACTGCTCTGGGGTTTCAGAGAAATCTCCTGTCTGCAAGGAGGACTCTAAGAATGATACCGGAGAATAAGGAGGAGGTAGAGAAGAAATCTGAGCAGGCAGAAAGTGGCACATAAGTAACATCTATTTCATATGACTGCACTCTCCAACAGAGGCCACACAACGCTTACTCCCAGATGTGGATTTGCAGCAATTAACTTTTGTTCTCTATCATTTTGGAGGGCATTTCTAGAACATAAACTAAACTGACAAAGTCTAGAATAATCCCTTATCGAAGTTTGGAGTAACTCAGGTGAATGTAAGACTGGGTCCAAATGCTTGGTCACTGGTTATCTTTCTCAAATTGAATCAAATCTACCCTGTAACAATATGAGGAGGTTTTGGAAACATTCCTCTTCTTGCTTCTTCAACTCCTTCTGGTGAGCGCCTACACTGGGAAAAACCATAACAAAAATACAGAATATACAAGGGCTTTTCCAATGTTTTCTAGTCAACATTCTAGTGACGGCTGTTCAAATGAGTTGAGCAGCCAGTGCACAATGGGAATGTAAGCATATGCAATCATCCTAAACTCGAGAACACAATCAGGAATATCTAACTGCATCTCATCACTCAGACACTAACTCAGTCAGAAGAATTAAAAAATGGTAGAGAGGATGCATGCCAACAAGTTACTGCATGTGTGGAAGAATGGGGTGTGAGAAACCAGAAGAACAAGAAGAATTGAATGGATAAACTAGCAACACAGGTGTACCCATTAAAAGTATAGAGGTGTAAATGACTTCAACATAAGATCCTTTAATTCTATGGTAAATTAAAGCAAACTAAATAAATTGTGAGTTTTGCTTGTGTGTCAGTGTTTTATTCTGAAAAAAAATATATAAATAAATAAATCACAATTACAAAACAAACAACAACAAATCACAAAGAAAAGTCCTTGACATTAATCAACCACTGGAAACCTAAAGATGGGTTTAAGTTTATGCTACATACGATATCCACAGAAACACTACTTATCTCTTTTTATCTTTGCTGAATAACTAAATGACACTATAAGTCAACCACCTAGAACAGAGACTTAAGATTTTTTGACAGAACACAAAAAGGAAAAACATGGAACATATGCAGGTTTGGTCAGTGTTGACACATCTTAAAATAAAAACTTCAAAACAACTGGAATTATAGAGCAGAAATAAAGCAAAGGAAGAGAAAGGCAGACAACCAATACTATAAAATCCATATAATGATTGCAACTTTTAGAAAAATAAGACAAAAATCAAATATATCACAGGTAAAGGCAAAGCTAGTCTTAGAAGAATGCAAGGTCTTTTTAGAAAGGCATTCACAATTAACAGTATCTTAGTCATGCTATAGCATCTAGACTATCCTGCTTTGGAAAGGCTAGATGTGAGACAGCTAGGATAGCCTAAAGGTAGGCAGTCTGACCAGAGGCTGAGTGCTGTGACTGATGTGCCCATTAAGAAACTGACATTCAAAGGACAGCCCAAAATCTCTTCTGTGCAGACCAGGGTGAGCACCACATGCTTTATTTATCTCCTCTATCCCAAATAAAATTTGAGACCACACCTGTGAAACAGGACACATTTAAAATGGTAAGGTGCACAAGTTGATTAGCTAATTAACCAAGCTCTTATATACAACCCATAGGGAGCATCTCAAATGCATAGGACATTTTTTGTTATTAAAAAAAAAATAGGACAAGGAAGATTTATCATTAAAATATATTTCACTAATTATACCACTAAGAGTTCCTTGCAGAAAACAAACTTTTAATTAGAAAATGTGAGTTTATAGAAAATATTTGCTGTAAAAGTTTATTAAAAGCAGAATGTGAAAAGTTCCTTGCACACTAAGAAGCACAGCTGTACTGTTTCAGAGGGTATTCTTTGTTTATTTAAATGGACCAGGAATCTCTTCAGGTATTATTGGCTTTATTTTGTTGGTTGTTGTTTGGTTTGGTGGTGGGTTTTTTTGTTTTGTTTGTTGTTGGTTTTGTATCCTCTTTAGGAAGAGGCAAGATAAACGGGTATTTGTTTTTACATGATGAAAGAACTCTCCTAATTGTAGACATATAAATTCTCTTTAAGGAAGTAGTAAAGCCTGATATACATTTAATATGAGCCAACCTGAGAAGCTGAATACTCAAGTTCCATACAGGCCCTTTGCATTAGCTGAGTGTTGCAAAGTAACTGCTTGCTTCCCAGAAGTGTTAATTGCCTCATTCTCCATGCCTGGAGAAACTCAGCTCATACACCACAATGCACTATCTTTTGCAAAGCCCAGCTTTGCACTGGAGATGTAGTATACCTGCCATGTATAAAAGCAAATTACTTCTAGAGTGCTTTAAGGAAAAGCAGCTAAGTATTGCTTTTAAAATGCACTGAGAAAACAGCACAGACACAGGGGAGCATTTTTGATGCCCATCTTCATGCTCTTAAAATAACATTTCTTCTATTTCATTTTCCTTTTCAAAATAGTATTAGTTAATGTTATTCTGAATTGTTGTGGTTTTTCTTTTTCCTGAATATTTGTCTTAAACAGGAGTTATGAGGAAATTACTGGACAGGTATGGGAAAGCTGACTTTCTACATGTGGTATTAAAGGGACAAACTCCTCTTTCACATATTCACTAACTTCACCCTTATACAAGAGAAAAATCATGAGGTCCCATCTCTGGGGCTGGAAAAAGGAAGCGAAGAGCAGTCCTCCAACACTGAGGATGATCAGAGAAAGAACAATGACCTGCATTTATTGCTGGGTAGTGCTCCCAGTTGAGTTAATAAAGTTGTGGCCTAATTAAACCGAACACTTCACATCTTGTTTTTCTTCTTGCGTGGCCGGGACAATTAAGCATCCTTTGATGTAGAGTGCTCTGAGGAAATCTCCCAATTACTTTATGAACAATTTTTGTCATAAAGCCCGAGAGAATTTATTGAAACCACCTACAGTGGAATGAGGCCAAAACCAATCAACACTGAATGACCAGACTTAGGGCTAAGGACTTAAACTAAAGGCCTCTAAGACCACAAGCAACACAACCTATGGTGAAATTTAAGAACTAGGAAGTGCTAGTCAGGTACAGTGAGCTGAAAAAAATTCTACAGAAAGTACTCAGTTTCACTCCTTGAACAGCAAGCGTTGGCAATAACTGATGTTCTGTGTACTGGAGGCTGTATTACACTCTGACTGTATTCCCATTGAAAACTTAGTTGTACTGGTAAGTGTTCTGCTTAGTCAAGTTGAAATGGACATTTTGCTACTTTTCACCAAAAATTGCTACTTTTTACCACATATTAGCAACTAGGTTAAGGAACTATTATTTTAAAAGTAGAAGTGTTAAAACATAGGATTGCAAACATCTGTACCTTCAAACCTACTGTTACCACATGGCAAATATACTGTCTGTATATTTTGCTCTATAAACCAATTCATTTCTACCTTAAAACTAATCAGGTTAACTAATACATCTCAAAAACAAAACATACAAAAGAAATGCTCTTAGAAAGCAATATGTACATGTGTTCCAACTGTATGTATTTAAATCCTGAGTGTCATATTTTAAGTATCGTATACCCCAGTTTATTAATTGGTACATGCAATTTATCTGAATTCAGATATACTGTTTATCCACATTTTTTAAAAGCTATTTTCAGATCGCACTAACAGGGAAACCATAATTTAAAAAAATATACAAAACCAATTACAGTGCCTTCCAGATTTAAGAGTAGTATCACTTTTACACTCTGCTAAAATTTAGCGTTAGTCCAAACTCCTGCCTCCATTCAGTATCCACTTAAGGAGACAATAAAATATAAAAACTTAAAAGCCAAAAAAGAGAACAGTTATGCAATTGGCACATCTAAGTTTCTTTCTAGCAGAGGAGAAGAACAGTATTCAGAACTCTTTATCTGTTACTACTTATATTGTGCAAGTTGCAAAATATTTGTTTTGTGGATTTATTTTTTGATTGTCTGGATAACTCAGCTCTCTGGCACTGACTGATTATGGGCAGAATATAAAACAAATAATAAGAAACCAGCATAAAATCCCCTATAACACAACTCACCATTAGTACAGATTAGCTCTGAAATGCATCAGAGGTAAGTGAAGAAAGCTTCAATTATTTTTGTCTTACAATATAATAATGAGTCTTGACTATGAAAAAAAGATACATTAATTTAGTAATGTTAAGATCTACCCACTGGAAAACACCACCACTGTTGCTGAAATATTTTAAGACATATTCCATTCAACTCCTCAAACAACTAGCAGACTGTACTTCAAATGCATTGCAAGACCATTAGGTAATCTTTTTCTTTGTTTAGATTCAGTAGGGTTCAGTGACAAACATTCATCTTCTCTTGCTTTAAAAGTTCCTTAGTTAGAATTGCTTTAGTTTTAGTCACAACTCCCCATTTACTTCACCACTGATTAGCCTCACACAATAAACTTCAAACAAAATGCAAAAATGATCATTTAGCTATTTTTAAATTATGAATTATTTGTTCTATGTTTAGATCACACAGTGGAAAGAGCAGTTACATCTGTAGGTAGGCTAATAGAATCAGACACATAGCTTCTGAAATAAACCAATACCAGCTGCTCCCATGCCTCATTACTCGGCAGTAGCTGCTAGCCTGAAATATTGGACAGTGCAGAATCATTGGCTTTCAAAAGCCATGCAGACTTTTGAGAAGACATAGCAGCACAAAACAGACACTTCTCAGACAGGGGGAAAAAAAAAGAAAAGAGAAAAAAAAAGGGCAAAGTCCTATACTTCAGCATATGCATTAGACTATTTTCCATTCTAAGGCGTGCATACTTTCCACCACCATGCAGTTTACTTATTTTAACAGGTGAAAGCAATTAGATTTTAAAATTATTCCATTGTAAATGTTCCCTCACCTAAAAGAATCATTTAAAATTTCTAAAACAAATGGAAATCCTTTTGATTAGTGATGCATACTTTGTGCTTACAGAAGATACTGAAGTCGGAATGACAGTACCATAATCAGTTTCTAATCACTTAGTTCAATAGTAAGAGAGGATATGTTAATGGAAGCAAAAAAAAAATAATTTGGCTGCAGATATACAATGCAGTAAAAAATGCACCAATAGCATTTATATAGCTATAAACATGCTAAACTTCTAAAATTAAGCAGTTTTCAAAGTCCTTACTGAATTTGTTGGACTTGCCATGCTTTGTATAAATCAGATTACAGAAACTAAAACTCGTATTAAAAAGGTACTGGCAGACCCTCATCATCTCAAATGGTCATTAAGAAAGCCTAAAGAGATTCACCTTTACACAGAAGTAATTTTAATGTAGAAGTTTACACAATTAAAATTACAGAGGTTTAATTTCCAACAAGCCCCAAAGAATTCAATATTCCATGGCTCTCAGGACTCATTTCCAACATAGAGTTAGTTTAAACATTTATGTAAAACATTTGTTATTAGAATTAAAAACTTGAGTCTGTTTGAAAGAACATTTCTATTCTAACAGGAATCAGTTGTATACTTCTAATTTGCCTATTCTGAAGATAACATTTTGATACACACAAATTAGGCAAGTTAAAGTGGATTTCCACTTTATTTAAAAAATATTCAACATGGTGTTCTGTAGGTAAATACTCTGGAGCATCATTTAGAGGCAGTGTGTCACAATATTGAGTCTTTGTTTTAAAATACTGAAATAATGAAAAGCAAGTACTATGACACTGTATGTTTCAGAAATGCATTGGTTTTTAGCATCAATCATAGAGTATTCATTCTATTATTTTGTATTTCTGAAACAGTCTTTTACTTAATGAAAAAAATTCAATTCACCATTTTCACAATAAGTGCTTACTGAGTATTATTTACCTTACTCGCAAGTGGAAAATTATGGAAATGACTCTATGAGATCTAACATGTAAGCAGTCACAAATAGTAAGCATTTTAGGTAAGGCAATACATTACAAGTTCATCAGATAAATTGTTAGACATGGAAGAGATTTTCTTCACTTTTCATTGGTATGATACAGTCACCATTATAACTTTGAAGACTATTTCATCAATTTTTAAATTGCTTTAATTTAAAAACTCCCTAATAAATAAAACACACAAATCCAAGCTGAAAATACTGAATATTTCATTTTAAATATAATATTCAGCCACTTTGAAGAAATAACATTATTTTTCAGTGAAAAGAGGCCACTCTTTTGTCTGTATTTATTAGATTTTAAAGAAATCATACTCAACATTCTGGATTGCCTTTCACAAATAAAAAATACCTGTGAAAATAATTATCAAATAATAGAGGGGGAAAAAAAGTCTCTCAGGCCAGAAAGGCAGGATAGTATCCAAACAGTGCAAACCTGGAACACAGATTATTTTCTCAATGCTGGACACTCATCTTAAGAAGCAATCAGGCATAATTTGCTCCAACACTTGCAGAATTAGAGCATAGCTCAGCTAAAGAGTCTGGCAATAAACCAGTTCAAAATTCAACATTTACAGTGAGATCCATTATACTAATGACACATCCATCTCCAAA
Source organism: Ceyx melanurus (assembly GCA_024611195.1). Lineage (NCBI taxonomy): Eukaryota > Metazoa > Chordata > Aves > Coraciiformes > Alcedinidae > Ceyx > Ceyx melanurus. The sequence continues at coordinate 4,349 of JANHGL010024840.1, read as the reverse complement.
GATCATAAATACCTTATCAAGCGAGCACAGAGAATGAGAGTGACTTTTTTTTTTGGCATTACTGTGTCATGGCACTTAAAAAAAACCACTGCAAGTATAACTACATGCCCAAACCAGAAAGTTTACTAACAAAACCTGGGTTATTGTCAACAGAAGATTGGTTAAATCATGGCTTTTCCTGGCACCTTTATATATAAATACAGGAAGCCCAGTCCAACCCATAGTTTTAGGTAAGTATCTCTAGGCTCTGAATCTGAAAAGTGAGCTATATGTGCTATATGTGCTCATTAACAATCTGCAAATGCATTTGTATTTGTTCTTAGCATAAAACCAAAGTCCATGCTGCAAGGGCAGTCTGTGCGCAATATGCCAGCCAGACCCCTAAACAGCTGTTATTTGAAAAGAAAGTATATTGGGCTTGTGTGGCATGGTTTTGGTAGCAGGGGCTAACAGTGTGCCTTCTGTGAGAAGCTGCTAGAAACTTCTCCCATGTCTGATAAAGCCAATGTCAGTTGGCTCCAAGACAGACCTGCTGCTGGCCAAGGCTGAGCTCATCAGCAACAGGGGTAGCACCTCTGAGATAACAAGTAGGGGAAGAAAAATCTACACAAAAGCAATTTCAGCAAGACAGAGAAGTAAGGATATGTGAAACAACTCTGCAGACACCAAGGTCAATGAAGATGCAGGGGAAAGGAGGTGCTCCAGGTGCTGGTATGGAAATTTCCCTGTAGCCTGTAATGAAGACCAGGGTGAGGTAAGTTGCTCCCCTGCAACCCATGGAGGTCCATGGTGGAAGATAAATCCACCTATGGCCCATGGATGATGCCATGATGGAGCAGGTGGATACATTCAAAGGAGGCTGTGACCCTGTGGGAAACCCCTGCTGGGGAAAGATCCTGCCAGGACCCATGGAGAGGGGAGCTAGTTTGATGGCAGGATGCCATGGGGGATCCACTGTGGAGTAGTGGATTCCTGAAGGACTGCACTCCATGGAAAAGTCCCACAATGAAGCAGTTCATGAAGAACTGAAAGCTGTGGGAAGCACCCATATTGAAGGAGTTTGTGGAGAACTGCTTCCCATGGGAGGAACTCCACAATGGAACAGAAGAAGAGTGTAAGAAGCCCTCCATCTGAGGAGGAAGGACCAGCAGAGGCAAGGTGTGGTGAACTGACTGCAACCCCCATTCCCCAGCACTGATGGGAAGAGGAGGTAGAGAATTTGGGAGTAAATTTGAGCTCTGAAGAAGAGAGAGGGTGAGGAAAACATTTTCAGGATTTGGTTTTATTTCTCATTATACTACTGAGATTTTTCTGGTAATAAATTAAACAAACTAATTTTCCCAGGTTGAGTCTATTTTACCTATAATGGTAATTGGCAAGTGATTGCTCCCTGTCCTTGTCTCAACCCACAAGTTTTTTATTGTACTTTCCCCTGTCCAGCTGAGGAAGGGGAGTGATAGAGCAGTTTGGTAGGCACCTGGAACCCAAACAGGGTCAGCCCACCACCAGGAAAGGCATGTAAGTAACAGGATAACCAAAAGGTGTCAGTAAAATCCAGGGCTTAAGAAAAAAACAACCCATTCTTAAAATATAACTGAGAAAGAATAAGCATATAGCAAATCTCAGTTTGGTAAAAAGGAGGGTGTTTTATTAAAATCCAGAGAGATAATTTATACCCCAAAAGTATTAAAGCCATTGGAGAGCAATTAAAGCAAAAGGAACTCACTGAAACATTAATGTGGGTTTTTAAGAAATCCTGGAATACTCTACAAGATCAAGAGAATTGCAAAAACTCAATGTGGTGTTCGTGTTTATGAAGATCAAACCTGAGAAACTACAGGCAGGCTGACAGCAAGTCAGTATAAATTCTAGAAAGGTTGAGCAGTAAATAATTAAGAAATGATAGCATAATTCGTTCACTTGCAAGTCTTGTCAACTAAACTGGATACCATTTTTTATGCTATAACAAGTTTGGCTAATAACATTAACTTGTATTGTCGTAGTACACTTAGACTCTTATAAGATTTAATCTTGCATGACATTTTCAAGCACCATACAAAATCAATACTGTACATCACATGGATTAAAACCGTTTAAATACACCGATCCTGAAAACTGCAAGTGGAAAATTCTCAGACAATGTAGGTTCTTTGAAGAACTTTTTATTGTCCTAAATTTATTACTTCCATTGTAAATCATAGATTAATTTTTTCAGATGACCTCAGCCTTGATACAAAGAGAAGTATCAATCAAACAGACAGGCCCATCTTTCTTAGTATAACTCATCTCAGCATCACAAAGCTAAAATGTACCTCAAACAGAAACATTAAAACTATAATCAGGTCATTTATATAAGAAAGGGTTAAGAGGTAACTTGCTTACCAGCTGTAAGTATCTGTAAGGCAAGAGGTGCCTAAGTGTACACAGCTGTTTAACAGAGAAACACAAGAGCATTATGGAATCCAATGGTAGAAAAATATTACTTTTCTGTGTCTTGTAAGTCACATTTCAATATGGTAGATTACCTAACTCTCGTAAACTTCACAAATAACTTTGATATCTTTCTAACAGAAATGTATTTAAAGAGGAAATTACAGGCTGGAGGAACACACAGAGTCTTTCAGGAAGTTCTAAGACCTGCACTACACAATGAATTCAAGTAAATTACTAAAACTAGATTACTAGACTTGCCACACAGAAACCCACAAAAGGCAAGAAAGAAAGGTGATACTTGGCCTTGACATGTGTGCCAGCCGTCCTCAGGACAGGAAGAGTTAGTAACTTAAAAGGAATAGCTACTTAATAACCTAATCATCTGTTTTTCTCCACAAGAGGCAGGGCTGAAAGTGAATCTACAACTGGACAGTTTGATAGTAGTCAAATCTAAACTATTCTCTGCACTTAAGAATACAGGGGTTTTTTCTTCAATAAAGCAGTTTGGAGCAGCAGCTGTAAAAGGACTGGGCTCCTCCATTAGAGCCCAGCTGTCCCTTAAGGGCACTGTCTGGCAAGTTGCATTACTGAAGCTCAGAAAGGCAACACAGGTTATGAAGAATTTTTATACAACACACTTCTTACCGCAACTTCAGAAGCAACTGTGTTTTATGAAGACCACAAAGATGGAAAAGAATACGTAATTATTTTTAATAGAAGGATAGATGGAGAAATGGTAGGAGAACCTAAAGAAAACACAACATTGACTCTCCTTTCAGCAACAGGAGAATCTAATCTCCAATACTTACCAGAATATGCTAAGGAAATATAGGCATATCAATAGAAAGATCTGAGAACAAAAAAGGAAAACCGTATTTGTTATTTAGCTGATTAACATTCTAATACAGGTACAGAAAATTATAGATCTTTTGTGATGAAATAATAAACTTAATCTGTAAATAGCAGAACTAGCAAAGTTCAAGTTGCTTCAGAAACAGCGCATTGGAATTTCTTCATGCAAGATGTATTCCTTCTCATCCCTTTTTACTACAATTACTTTAAGTTCCTCCCCTCTTGCCTAATTCCTTATCTTTCCTATCCTTTCTGTTCCTTTGCCATAAGAGAATTGTCTCAGGTCTCCCCTCCCTTGACTAGCTCTCAGTTGGCCAAGAGCCAGCACATACTCTCAAGACTTCCATACAGCCATGTTCATTTGTTGCCGAATACCCATGTACAGGTTCTGGGACTAAATAAAAGCTAATACCAGTTATTAACAATAATTTCACCTTGGTTGTCATATTGACGTATTGGTTAGGAAATAACCAAAATAACTTTCTTTTTCCTGATGGAGATTAGTTGAGTTGGTAGGCTGTTACAAATGCTTTTCAACTCCTGAATATTTGTTTCTAAATATCACAATCAGATTACACACCCCGCAAACAAAATCATGGTTTAGACTCTATTGAATGTTATTATACAACTGTGATGAAACAGGGCAATTCAGTCCCCCTTCTCATTACCTGGAACCTCCTCAGAAATAACAAAAACCAGTCAGTTATTGTATTTGTAGCAGATGCTGATTAGAATAGTCAGATTTTAATACGAACACACATGAACATGTTTTTCACTCATATTCTCACCAACTAAGCCTTTATTTTTATTATCTGCCAAGCAAAAGCTGTACTTCAACTTCATTTTAAAAATACATTTTAAAAGCCACTTCTTTAGGAAGTCTTTTCATCTATTGCCCACTTTGCCTCATGTTTGTGTTACACTGCACAAAATAACAGTGCTTTTTCTTCTGTTGCTTTAAGGATTCAAGAGAGAACAACTCAAAAGCTGAAGTATATCTTATCCTGTCAGATCTGGGGGAAAAAAATATATATATAAAATATACATATATATATTTAAGTTTT
>JANHGL010024839.1:0-17688 GCA_024611195.1 Ceyx melanurus | reverse complement strand
GTGCTGCTGCACAGTACCAACATCCACCCTGTTGTATTTTGAAAAAAATGGAAACACCAGCTAATGATAAAAGGCTTTGATTAAATCTTTAAAGACTGTAAAATTGAATGGTATCGTTTGGGGGAAAAAAAAAAAAAAAAAAAAATATATATATACACAGGTACTGCTTGAGTCAAAGGGTAGATTTCAGCTTTGTGCCCAGAATACAGCAGATCTGCATAGAAGAGCCATCTGTAAAGCCCAAAATCCCCCTGCGACCATCAGGGTCTAGGAGGTGGGAAGATGAAAAAAATAAATAAAGTATCTGTTCTCGAGCCTAAACCACACTGGTTTTCCCAGCTCTGCCCCCAGCAGCGGAGCGGGTATCCGCGGTTCAGTGGCTCCCAGCCCTGGCAAACCTCCACCAGCCAGTCTGAGGGGAAGAACGGAGGGAGTTCACTGCTGTGAGAACAGAACCTCAGTCGGCAGCTGCGGAAACCCTCCGGATCCATCGGTGTGGGGTCACCGGTCAAGAACCAGTGGAGGTTACAAGGCCTTTCTGCTGGAACCACCCTCCTGCCCCACTGCACCAGTGCTCTGTGGAGGGAACACGGGTGCAGACTGTTGAGGGTGGGATGAGATGACGGTGCTCTTGGCACGATTGGATGGAGGGGATGGCCCTGAGTATTGCACAATAAAGGAGGGAGAAGACTCTAGTCCCCAGTTCCCAGTGTCACAGAATGTTTGGGGTTGGAAGGGACCTCAAAAGAGTCCAACCCCCCTGCCAGAGCAGGCCACACAGGAACAGAACCAGGTGGGTTTGGAAAGTCTCCAGAGAAGGAGACTCCACAACTTCCCTGGGCAGCCTGTTCAAAGCTCTGTCACCCTCACTGTGAAAAAGTTTCTCCTTACATGACCATGGAACCTCCCGTGTTCCAGCTGCACCCGCTGCCCCTTTTCCTGTCACTGGATGTCCCTGAGCAGAGCCTGGCTCTATCCTCCTGACACTCACCCTGTATATATTTATAACCATTAATGAGGTCCCCTCATTAATGCTAAAGCCCAAGCTAAATTAATTAAGCTAAAGCCCAAGATCCTTCAGCCTTTCCTCAGCAGGGAGATGCTCCACTCCCTCCAGCATCTCTGTGGCTCTGCACTGGAAAAACCCACCAGCCAAAACCCACCAGCTCCTCCTCCTCACCCTGGCCTCTGGTGTAATGCTCAGGCACGTTTCTACTTGTCCTTATTCCCCTCTCCCATGTCCTCCTTCCATTCCCTCAGCCCCAGGAAGGGAATGGAGCAGCCCTGGCTGCGCCGCTGTCCTGCCAAACGGAGGTTAATGGTCCCCTCTGGGGTAAGGCAGCTGCAAAGGACAACTTGTTTCACTATCAAGTGGTCAAATATAGAACAGGGACGTGAAAATTCAAAGTTTAGCCCCTGCTGATGACCCAGCTGGGAGGACAGTAGAGCTGAAGAGGACAGACCCTATTCTGTATATATTTACAGAGGGAGGAAGAATAGTTTAAAGCCTCTTAGAAGTTATATTTTTAAGAATAAAGCTGTGGGAATTAACATGTTTTCTTGCCTTCAACAACAGCTTACTTTCACCTCAGCTTCTCCACGCGAACACCTAAAGGCAGCTGACAATTTTAGTAAGACAGCAAATTCAAAGTATGATTGAAAAATAAATACAGAATCTACCAGTCAGAGCAGCCCAGCACATCTGACTCTGAGTCATATTTTTAGTCCCTACCAAAGATTTAGTCAGAAGCCTGGAAGAGTATTCTTTAAAACATTAAGAAGTAAAAAAGCCAATAAAAACTCTGAAAGGCTCTGTTGCCCTCACAATGAAAAAGTCTTTCCTTATGTTTACCCGAAACCTCCTCTGCTACAGCTTGTGCCTGTTGCCCTGTATCCTATCACTGGATGTACCTGAGCAGAACCTGGCTCCATCCTCCTGACACTCACCCTGTACATATTTATAAACAATGAAGTCACCCCTCAGTCTCCTCCAAGCTAAAAAACCCAGCTCTTTCAGCCTCTCCTCATAAGAGAGATGCTCCCCTCAGCATCTTAGTGTCTCTGCACTGGTCTCTATCCAGTAGCTCCCTGTTTTTCTTGAACTGGGGTCCCCAGAACTGGATACAGTACCCCAGGTGGGGCTCTCTGCTCCAACACGTCACGAGGGTTTCTCCCCACCACCCCTGGCCACGGTCCCCCCCTCTTGTGCAGGGTCTCACCTGTTGTTGTTGCGGCAGTTGCGGCAGTTGATGCGCTCCGAGGGGTCTGCCCGTGGCACTGCTGTGTACACCCCGCCACCCTTTGGGGAAACACAACAGAAACCCTCGTTAGCACAGAATCACAGGATGGGGGGGGGGGGTGGAAGGGACCTCGAAATATTGAGTCCAACCCCCTGCCCCAGCAGGGTCACCCAGGGCAGGCCACACAGGAACAAGTTCAGGTGCGTTTGGAAAGTCTCCAGAGAAGGAGACTCCACAGCCTCTCTGGGCAGCCTGTTCCAGGCTCTGTCACTCACAGTGAAGAAGTTTTTCCTCATGTTGAGGTGGAATTTCCCATGTTTCACCTGCTACCATCACCTCTCGTCCTATCACAGGGCACCACTGACAAGAGACTGACCCCTTCTACTTGACACCCACCCTGCAGATATCTGTAAACAGTCATAGGATCCCCTCTCAGCTTCTCTTCTCCAGGCTAAACAGCCCCAGGGCTCTCAGCCTTTCCTCAGCAGAGATATATTCCAGTCCCTTCGTTATCCTCCTATCTCAAGTCCTTGAGTGACGGGCAAGGAGGAGGCAGCTCAGCTCCAGCCAGCACCCCAGTTTCTCTCCAGTTTCCCCCCCACCGAGCGCTGTGCCATCTGCAGCCCCGCGCCAACACTGCGCTATTGTGCGGGGCCAAGCGCGGGGGGTTTTTGCCAGCATGGGTGTCAGAGAAAAGTAAATAGCTGCAGCGAGGCAGCAATGTGCTCATTTCCCTGCTCCCTTCCCGGCTGCGCACGCTCAGCTTTCAGTTTCATAAACACGCTGTAAATACCTTTATTTTTCACGCCGGTGACGGACGGGAGAGTGAAAGCGCTCGGTCGTTAGCGAAGCCGTAGCCGTCAGGGAGGGGAGTGGGGGGAGGCTGAGGATTAACTGCACGGGGCTGATGTCACGACACAAACCCCACCCCACTTCCCTGTAATTAGGCCGATTAGATCAGTTTACTGCACTACACCGATTTTGGAAAGGTTTGCTATTTTCACAGATGGGGGAAACTCCTCAGCCAGCAATGACTCCGGGTGCGAGGGATTTGGCGGTGTTAGTTTTGGCTGAAGGGGCCATTACAAGCAAGTACAAATGCCCAGATTAACACATACCTCATTGTTGGGGACTAGGTGGACGCCGATGCCAGAGCTGGCGTTACCAAGGGCATGTTTGAGGAGTGGAGTTGCTTTGAGAATGCTCAGCCTGGCTTTGGAGATGGAGGGGAAGGCATCTCTGCCCATGGCACTGGGGTTGGAACGAGATTATCTTTAAGGTCCCTTCCAACACAAACCCTTCTATGATTTCAAGTGGTAGGTAACTTCTGACAAGTGATAGGACAAGAAGAATTGGCCTCAAATTTCCCCAGAAGAGGTTTAGGTTGGAGCTGAGGAATAATTTCTTCTCCTCCAGGGTTGTCCAGGCCTGTCCCAGGCTGCCCAGGGCAGTGGTGGAGTCCCCGTGATCCCTGGAGGGATTTCCAAGCCCCATGTGGATCTGTGGTGCTGAGGGACACGGGTCAGTGGTGTCCTGGCAGTGCTGGGGTAATTGTTGGGCTCCATGATCTCAAAAGATCTTTCCCAACTCAAATGATTTGATGATTCTATTCCATGATGCCTATTTCTGCTAAAAATCCTTATGTTTTTAGAGCAGTGAGGAAGTGCCTAATTAACCTTGATTGCCATCCTGGCCACTTTCTCTCTTCCTCATTTAGCCCAATCAAAGAAACAATAGAGTCCCCAGGAGAATGAGAACATCCTGTCCCTCTGCAGGGCCTCACCCACATGCCAGGCCTGGTCCTTCTATGTGGGAAGAGACTGTGACAAAAAAGTTCTACACCATGGAAGGTGGGGGAAGAAAAAAATCCTTTGCTGAGAGGTAGAGACACTGCACATCCCATCTCGTGGTAGGGAGGAGCTCTGAGTACCAAGAACATCCCCATGAGCCCCTCAAGGGCTCTCACAGACAAGCTCTCAAAATTTCCCTTCCTCGGGAGCAGCTGGAGACTTTTGGAGGGTTTCACCCCTGGGAGTTTGGACAGGTGCAAAAAAACAACCCAACACTCTTTCGGCCTCAGTTGCTCTTGAAAGCAACCAAAAAAACATCAGTTTCTTGCTCTACAAGCAAAAGAAAGAGAGAATCGGGTGAAGAACCAACTGGTCTGGCCTCAAAGCCGGAGTTAACCCAAGTGGCAACTACTGTGCAAGTGCTAATTTGTTGTTCAATAAAACGAAGCGCTTGCCTTCAATTACTAACACAAACAAGAGCCCTGTTCCTCCCCCTCCTGGAGCAGCATGGGTTAGTCAGACTTTGGAACTTTTTCCTTTCAGTTTTCCTGGGCAATGTTCACAGTTTTGAGTGCGTTTAGTTAAGTTTGAATGCAAGCCATCTGTTTCCATAGACAATAATGAAATCATTATTCTCTCTTGGAAACGGGACATGGTTCAGCCAAGGAAGGATTTTGTTGGGTTGTTTTTTTTTTTTCCATGGCATACACAGCCTAGGGTGCAGACTTCAATTAACTTTTCCTTTTATTTTCAATTTCCAAACAACAACAAAATAAAACCCAAAACAACCCCCTCCCCCCAAAAAACCCTGTCTCAACAGTTGCAAATGAGGGACTTAAACTACAAAAAAAAACACCCCCCAGAAAAAGCCCTGACCGCACAGTGTTGCCACATTTCAGGACATACAGGGCATTTTATTTTATGGACCCTCCTGCTCCATTCGTGCTTCGCCATAATTAATAGCACTGCTTAAGAGTTACAGATCTGAAACAGGTGGGGGAAAAACAGGCGATCCATAAAGCTGCAGAATAAGCAGCTATAATTAAATCTATGTAACTGGAAGATTGAGAAATACCATATGTACCAGTAAAGTATCTCAGCCCGGTACAGCAGCGTTCTCAGAGCTTACACGCTGTTAGGAGGAGGGTAGAGGCAGATTTCCCAGAGTATGTGGAATTCTTGCTGTCATTTGATATCCTCAAATGAAAACCATGATGTTTGTATCAGAAATATCAGCCCAGTTGCTTCCTCTGGGAGAAGGAATTCAGTGGAGCTGGCTGTTATCAATGGATGAGTATTTCCCCCACCCAAATTAACTCTGTGTCTACAACCTCTGGGGGTATTCAGTCTGGAGAAGAGAAGGTTCTGGGGAGACCTTCTCGGGGCCTTTCAGGACTTCAAGGGGCCTGACAGAAAGATGGGGACAGACTTTTGAGCAGGGCCTGTTGGGACAGGACGAAGGGAGATGGTTTGAAATTAAGAGAGGGAGATTTAGAGCAGAGAGAAAGAGAAATTGTTGCTGCTGAGGGTGGTGAGAGCCTGGCCCAGGCTGCCCAGAGAGGTCGTCTCTGCCCCATCCCTGGCAGCATCCCAGTTGAGGTTGTTCGAGCCTCTGAGCAACCTGCTCTAGTTGCAGATGCCCCTGCTCCCTGCAGGGGGCTGGATGAGCTGTAAAGGTCCCTTCCCACCCAAACCAGCCCGTGACTATGAGATTCTAAGCCCCCAGAGAAGAGCTTACATTCACAAGGTGATGGGGGTGTTCGTAGTCCATGTGTGTCCTCGACAGGGAGCTGCTGTGCCCTGGGTACATCCCAGCGCCTCCGTTCATGATCCCGTTAACTCCGTTGCCAACTTTATGATGGAGGTGGGGACAGCCATTGCTGAGGCCACCGTTGCTCAGGAAGTTCCCGTGGACGCTGCCGTTGACGCGGCTGGTGCCGGGCAGGGTGGTGTACTCCATCATCTGCCCGGTGATGTCTGCCCCTTGGTAGAGGTAGCCAGGAGGGTCGTATTCTGTGGATGACAGAACACAAATGAGTGTCTCTAAGACACAAAAGAAACTTTTTTTTCTCTCTTTCCACAGCTTTTGTAAATTAACTGTAACATCCAAGTGCTGAGCCTACAAACGTGGAAATGGAAACCAGCCACGTCCTGGAGAACAGGCCAGGTCTGAAGGGGCTCAGCTGACGCCAGTCGCTATGGAGAGCGTCCCAAGCACAGGGCTGTTAGAGCAGGGAAGAGACCCCCCCCATCTGCTGCAGCCTACAGCCAGAACACATCTCTGGGCTGCAGCTGAAGGCTCTATCTTATCTCAGGAGAAGTTTTGTTTTGCTTCTCTTTGTCAGAGAGTAAGGACATTTAAAAATAGCTCCCGGCTATGGAAGGAGAGAGGCTGATCCATGCATGAGGAACAGCAAAGATGAGTGAAGAGATTCTGATGGTGCGGAACCGTTTGGTGGGTACAGAGCACCCTGCAAAGCTGTTAGCTGGGAGAGAACTTTCAGCTCATGGAGCCCAACAATCTCCTAACACTTCCAGGCCACCATTGACCCATGTCCCTTATCACCACAGATCCATGTGGGGCTTGGAAACCCCTCCAGAGATCATGGGGACTCCACCACTGCCATGGTGGAGTCAACATGTCCTGTCAACAGGACAGGCCTGGACAACCCTGGAGGAGAAGAAATTGTTCCTCTGCTCCAACCTAAACCTCCCCTGGAGCAACTTGAGGCTGAGATGTCTTTTTTCCAGGCTCAACAATCCCAGTTTCCTCAAAAGACTCATATTCTAGACCCCTTCAAATTAAACATATGCTGAAGAACCTTTGCACAGGCATTTTACAAACTATTCTTTGGGTGAAATGGCAGCAAAAACGCAGTGAGCACTGGGGCAAATAAATTGCCCCTCTTAGAAAAAAACCCTCACATCTTCAAAGGCACACTCAGAAAGCACAAACCGCTAAAGAAACACCAGCTTGCTGCTTCTCATTGCTAAAATGTACCACAAATATTGCTAATTTTACTCCATTCCATCATGAACTCACTCTGCAGGGCGTTCTGCTGGCGGTTCTTCCACAGGCACATGGCGATGAAGACGATGAGGATAAGGACCATCACTCCCAGGACGCAGCCCACGATCAGGTAGAGCATGTCCCCGCTCCGAACGGGGCCGTTGGCAGGGCCACCACTGCTTCCCCCGACCCGGTCGGGGGGATTTGGTGGCGTGCTCAGGTCCTTCGATGGGTATTCGGACGCTCCCGGCGTGCGTTTCACTGGAGGAGAGAAGAGACAGAGATGGGAACGTTCATTAAGCATCTTTTCTCATTATGAAAAGAGTTCTTGCTGAGTTAGAGCCTAAATCTTGGAAAAGAAAGCTTCCAAGATTATATTAAAACCCATTAAGAGAAGGCCAACTACTATTGGGTACTATTTTCCTTGGAGAATGGTTCTTATCCCACTCGCTGAGGTCACTTGCGACTTTAACGAGCGACACGCTGCGCTGCACTCACTCCTCACTTGAAAAGAGCACAAATCTTTCCACCTCTGAGGTCAGGGGAAACCACAATGTGCATTTCTAGAGCCTCAGGGCTGCCAGGTGACTGACTTTTGTCCAAGATGAGCCCTGCTAATCCCCTTTTCTGGCCTGTACTGAGCTGGACAGAAAAATCGCTGAAAATGAGATGCTGGTTTAATGCAGGAATTTATTTGACGTGCATTTTCAGCTCAGATTTATTTCATCTGACATGAAAAGTCTGCGAGAGGCGCCTGGCTCTGGAGCGAAGCTGGTCAGAGAGACACAAGCACCTCCACAGAGACATTCAAGGCCAGGCTCGAGGAGGCTCTGAGCAGCTTGACCTAGTTAGAGATGTCTCTGCTGAGTGCAGGGGGGTTGGACTACATGACCTTTAGAGGTCCTTTCCAAACCAATACATTCCATGATATTATTATTTTGGAGAAGCTGGATCAACCCCACAGTACATTTTAAGGAACATTTTAAGGAAGAGTCAGTACAAACAACTGCAAACTGGGGAAGAAAGTTCTACCCTTTGCCAAATAAGACCAACTGTGTGTGCAGTCCGGAGCCCTGCAGCTCCCAGCCCTTCTTTCATGGCTTTGCTACTAATTTTGATGCTTCCTCTCCTAGAGGGCTTTTTTTTTTTTATAAACATTTTTTTCCAAGTGCTGCATTTGAAGTTTACTGTCTGCATTTTCCCTTTCCAGCCTTACTCAGGGTTTAGGGATTAAAGGAGACAGGAATTCTTTGCAAAATAAATGTGCCTGCCGTATCTGACACTTGGGGAGAACAGTCCAAATGTTGTGCCAGAGGCAGGCGGGATTAAGGGACGGGAGGCAGCCGAGGCAGCCCCTCCACTGCTGCTCTCACACAGCCCCGAAGACATAAACCAGACTTACAAACCAACCCCGTCATCTCCGAGACCCGACCCAGAGCAGCAAAACTATCTCTCTAAATCCGCCGGGGCTTCGCTAAGAGCCTTTGTCAGGAGGTGCGACGGATCGGTTTCCATCTGCTCCAAACAACCCCCCCCCACGCCAGCTTTGGAAGACAAAACAATCCTCTGAAACGCGCCAGAAAATGATGGTGGTGGCCGGCGGCGGGTGTCGGGGGACCCCCCTCACCCCACCCAGCCTCGCCGTGGCGGGCGAGGGGCCCCGGTGCTCACCTTTGGTTTCGCAGATCATGACGTTGCTGTACTCGCTCTCGCCCCCCTCGTTGTAACACTGCATTTTGATGTCGTAGGAGGTTTCTGGCTGCAGGTGGTTTATCAAGTGCCATTGCTTGGTACCTACACAGGGTGGGGGAGAAGGAAATAAAGAGAGTGAGTCTTGTTTGCTCGGTGTGAGCTGGAATCAGGTACGAGCGTGTGGCGGTGGCTTCTCTCCGTGAAGTTCAGGGCTGCTGCAGCACTAAAGTCTTTATTAACCATTTATGGACTGCTCTGAAATCGTAACACTTGTGTTGTCTTGCAAAATGGATTCTTAGAATCACAGAATCGTTGTGGTTGGGAGAGATCTTTCAGTTCATGGGAGTCCAACTGCTCCCCAGCACTGCCAGGACACCACTGACCCATGTCCCTCAGCACCACGGCTCCATGGGGTCTTGGAAACACCTCTAGGGATCATGGGGACTCCATCCCTGCCCTGGGCAGCCTGTGCCAGATCTGGACAACCCTGTAGGGGAATAACTGTTCCTCAGCTCCAATCTAAACCTTCCCTGGCACAACTTGAGGCCAGTTCCTCTTTTTCTGTCAAGAGGAAAATGTGTTTCATTTACTCACACAAGCCAGAATTAGGTACAAGTGTATATCACAGTGCATTTCTCTGTAAAATGCAGCACTAAATCCTTATTAACCATTTATGGACTTCTCTGAAATCCTAAGACTCAATCTTGTCTTACAAAACACTTTCTTAGAAGATCTTTTTGATGACTAAAAGTGTTTCTTCAGGATTTTCACAGAATGTTCGAGGTTGGAAGGGACCTTGAACATAATCTAGTCCAACCCCTTTGCCAGAGAAGGATAATTTATATTTTCAAGTGGTTTTAAAATATCTTTCTTTTTTCCTTTTATTTTCCTTTTATTCCTTTTTTCCTCTTTTTTTTTTTTTATTTTTTTCCTCCTCTTTTTTCCCCTTTTTTCTTTTTTTTTTTTTTTTTTTTTTTTTAACATGTTAGGGACTTTACTTAACCGTTTGAGGGCTCTTAATCCCTCTTGGAAAATACCACCTTGAACTGTTTCCACTGTTTCTAAGAAACTGTCATACCACCTACTGATTTAAGCATTAATAAATAAAAAAATCAAATAAATCAAGCCCGCTCGCTGGGACTCCTCTCCAGCCTCCCCTGGGGTGGGAGGTACCCAGGCAGACCCCACCTCACCCACCCTGCGGTCCCTCGCACGCTGGCGTCCTGCACCAGGGCAGACAAGCCCTGGCTGAAGCTGGAACGGGTCTTCTCCCAAAATCCTGTGTTTTTCTCCCAGATCCGAGCTGGGATCTCCAGGCTCCCCACCCCCAAGCATTCCTTTCAGTAATTACTACGCCAGGTTTTAGGTTTCCGCTTCAACCCATTAGTGGGACTGGAATCAGTACAGGCACTTTAACTGTCCTCTCCGTGCACCATTAGCAAGGGAAAACATTTAAACAACTGACATCAGACTGCACTGACATTTCAAATTCAATCTCCAGAACCCTCCAACCAGAGAAATTCAGACCATCAGAAATCCAGACTGGGGTTTTGCTTTTGCTCCGAGACACTGAAAGATACCAAGGAGCCACCCGAGGGGAGCAAAAAAGCTTGGTTTTGCTTTAAATAAAATCTGATTTTTTTTTCCCTGTTGTAGCGTTTGTAAGGGGGGGAAAAGAAGAAAAAAAAATAAAATGGAAAAAAAAGAAAAAAAAAGGGTTTCTGCAGTTTTGAATGTCTCAAAAGACAAGACTTAACAGGAAACGGTGAGGAAAGCCTCCGGCAAGTACTTAGCTAATACAGGCATCACACCACTTTTTCCACAACTCCTGCAGTCATTTCAAGATAAAATTCCCTGTCAAAAAACAGACAGATTAATTCAAAGGTGACAGAGCAGGGAGGGGTGGGGGATAAAAAAAGCAAAGAACGGGTGATTTACGGCAAAACCACCTTAAGTCACGTGTTTCTCAACATATTTCCCATCCAGTGCTTCCAATTGCACTTTAATTGAAAATACCTCAGTATTTTTCCACCCCCCCAACCTGAAAAGTTAATTTAGGGGAGCCCAGCACAGTAAATCTGAACTATTTCCACCGAGTTGAGTCTGTGTTCCAGGCTCTGGCAGAGCAGAGCAGCTGCTAATGGTTTCAAACCGCCACAAAGAGTTCAGTACACGCACAGGCGCTCGGGGAAAAAAACCAACCCCAAAAACACAACCCAGAACACAACCCAAAATCCCCCAAACAAGCTCATTTCACAGCACCCCAGACTTCCCAACACAGGTTGAAAGGCCACGAGATGTTTTACAGAGGAAGGTAAAAAACACAGCCTCTGCCAGTGTTTCTTTACAACAACCCTCTGCGAGACCAAACTCTGCGTCTTCAGAGTGTGCACAAGCTTTTGTGGCACATCCCAGGGGAAAAACTTCCCAAATCAAGGCCCATTCCTGTAACTCAAATAAATGGTGGGGGGGGATGTGTGTGGAAACATTAAGAACGTCATCGGGGCAGAATGAGATCACTGCCTTTACTCAGCCTGAGCAATAAAGCCAATGTTTTGAAAAGGGTTTTCCACTTCTGGGCTCATTTAGACATTATCTAATAACTTCTTCCAGGAAAATTATGATCTAATCAGCACAAGGAAAGGGAGAAAAAGAACTGATTAAAAGGTAAAAAGGCAGCACAAACCTACCTGGGTCTGCAGTGTTAACTTGGGGCTAAGCTTCCTTAGAACAAGGTAAGCAATTCAGCAAGGTATTAGGAGAGGAGGGAATTACACACAGGGTAGAACAATCCACGCTGGGCTAAGTCACCTCAAAATTCAGCAAGTTGCCTGGGGTGAAACCTCATTTACACCATTCTCTCTTTGCACTAAACCAGTTCCAACAGCCCTCTGTGGAGGATTCGTGGTGGGATAGAGACACAAAACCCAAATTGGGCACTCAGATGCCACCGAGAAGAGGTTTCAGAGGGAGGAAAGGAGTTCACACGTAGGCAGGGCTCGGCACACGCCGCTGCAATCCGCTGCTCCACAGAGACAGATTGAGAAGCTTCGTGTGGGGAAAAGCAGTTTAGATTGCAGTATAAACACAGCCAAGGTGGCTACGCCACACTCGGGGCACCGAGGGAGGTGGGAGTGTTGGTCTGCATGAGAATTGGGAGGCTCTGCAGAGAGGCTGGGACAGGTTGGATCCATGGGACAACATTAATGAGATGAGCTTTAACCAGGCCAAGCTCTGGCTCCTGCATTTGAGCCACACCAACTCTAGGCAAAGCTCCAGGCTGGGGAGTGTGGCTGGAAAGCTGCTGGTAGAAAAGGACCTGGGGGTTCTAATTGTAAAGAGGGTGAATATGAGCCAGTGTGTGCCCAGCTGGCCAAGAACACCAAGGGCATCCTGGCTTGAATTAGAAACAGTGTGAGCAGCAGGAGCAGGGAGGTGATTTTCCTCCTGGACCAGGCACTGGGGAGGCCACAGCTTGAGTATTATGTCCAGTTTTGGGCACCTCAGTCCAAAAGAGATCTGGAGGGGCTGGAGCCAGTGCAGAGGAGGCAATGGAGCTGGGGAAGGGCCTGGGGAATGAGGAGTGACTGAAGGAGGTGGGATTGTTTAGTGTGAGGAAGAGGAGGCTGAGGGGAGCCCTCATCACTCTCTACAGCACCTGAAAGGACACTGCAGAGATTGGTGCTGTTTTCTCACTGGTTATTAGCAATAGAAGCAGAGGGAATGGATTCAAGCTGCAACAGGGAGGTTTAGACTGGATATTAGTAAAATATTTTTCACAGGAAGAGTATCCAGAGCCTGGAGCAGGCTGCCCAGGGAGGGGGTTGAGTCACCATCCCTGGGTGTGTTTAAGGGTTGTTTGGATGTGGTTTTGAAGGACACGGTTTAGGGGTGAACTTTGTAGAGTAGGTTAATGGTTGGACTTGATGATCCCCAGGGTCTTTTCCAACCTGCATGATTCTATCAAAGCATGTGAAAACTGCCCCGTACCTTCCACCACGTCCCTCTTGTAGTCGCTGTCGTTGTCACTGTCTGTGGGGCGATAGTAGATGTAAAAACCTTGGATGGGTGTGTTGTTGTTGCTGGACGTGATGTACTGGAAGAGAATTGAAGGAGGCTGCGTTAGAGGAGAAAAATCTGAATCGAGCCCTGCTCAGCTGTCAGCACCGAATAGCTTATCACCATGAAATATGTCTGGGTTTTGTTTTTTTTAATCCTGTTGTGCAAGAAAAGTGTAGGGGGAGGTCTGCACAGAAACCAGTTGAGAAAGGGAGGGAAAGAGACCGAGCTGGGGCTGATACTTTCCTCCCCCATCGCTTTCCAAAACTGTCAATTAGGGTTTGACCACGAACGGCCTGAGAATTTGAGTGATTAATGGAAATGGAAAAGTTCAGGCCGTTTTTACTTCAGAAAGAGTTAAGGTCACTCTAAAATGCAGATCAAGAATATTTTACTTGAAGTTATGCAGCCTCCTGAGGAACTGGAGGTTATTTTAAGTTTATTATCCTTAACATCTCTTAAGGCTGAGCTAGCAGAGCAAACTAACACCGGGAACTCTGCACGTTAAATCCTCCAAAGTATACCAGGGGGTTCGGTTTCAAAACAAGAGCAAAGAATTTCTGTGGCTTTCAGTAAGGGCTTTAAAGTACTTGTTTACAAAAGACGAGGTAACGGGGGGAAAGGAAAAAGGTTTCTCTACGGTGAAGGCTCTGCTGGATGCGAGAGGTTCCAGCCGTTGCTGCCTGGATTGACAAAACCAGCAGGGATTGGGGGAAACGGAGCCAACTCGCTTGCAACCCCCGGCACGAAGAGGGGTTTGGAGAGAGCTAAGCCCGCTGGTGCCTCTCAGTACATCTGCTCCAAGGCAGGTGGACTAAGGCAGCTGCAGCCCCTCACTGGAGCTGCCCGTTGGGCTCACATCTGGTATAAGCTAAGGAGGTGGTGCCTGGTGTCCCCAGGGTGCTGGGAGGGGAGAGCGAGGTGGAGGGAGGCTGGGAGATGGTGCAAAAGGGATCAAACGATCTGCAGGGCTGCCGAGGAGGAGAAAAAAAGGGTTTGAGAAGAGCTTAAGAGGCATGTGGCCCATGAAGTTACCCAATTCTACCACACGAGCATGAAGTCTCTTGGCCTTCTACGAACAAGGTCACCCGAGTCTCAGGGGGGGAAACCAGTGCTCGCTACTCTGCCACCCTCGAGTTCCGCGAAGCCACGGCGGCCAAACGGAAGAGCAGGAGACAACTCCACCCACCGTCCACTTCAACATGATCTGCGTGTCACTGATGGCTTCGGTGTAAGCGATGTGAGGTCCTGCGACCGGGCGGTTGGAGAAGCGGCTGGTGAACCCCGCAACTTGGTAGGGGCGGGAAGCGGCGCTGCGCGGGCTCTCCCCGTAGTTGTTCACGGCGATCACACGGAAACGATACATTTCTCCTTTTAAGGGAAGAAAGGAGATGTTGTAGCAAAAGAAGCCCTAGCAACGGGATTCGGGGAGAGATTAAACAGATTTAGAAGGCGCTTTTTTGCGTGGCATCCAACGAGGAGCGGGACTCGTCGCCACAAGGACGAGTGGGGACAAGGGAAATAGTGATGGATTCTGAAAGTGATGAGGGAAGTTCACTTCCAGACCCAGAGATGGAGACTCCCTAAAACTGGTGGGCACTGAGACGATACTTCAAAGGATGCCCATCATCACCTGCACTCCCTGCACTTGCACCTTTCCCTGAGCTTTCAGGGAGAAACAGGGACAGATGGTTTGTAATTAATGCCATTTTATTTTTGCTTTCCAAGTGCTTACTAGAAGGACAATTAAAGTAGTAGTAATACACACCCTTCCTCTCCACGTGAACAAGTATCATATTATGATGTTTGGTTTTTTCCACTTGGAAAGCCAGAAATCAACTTGAATTCATGTCATGAGCTCTTATTACACACACACACACACAGAAAAAAACAACCCCTAACACACCAGAAATGGGATAACCCAAGCAGAAATTAAAATGAAACAACCCAAGAGTTGCCATGTTCTCCCAGTGGGAGCTGACAAGAGCAACGCCCAGCTGAGGTGAAGGAAAGATCTGGGGTTTCATACCTGGCTCCAAGTTCCGCACTTCCACAGACAGCTTGGAAGGAGAAATGTTCTCGGCTGCGACCAGCCAGTCACTGTTCCGACCCAGGCGCTTGTACTCCACTTTGAAGGCAGTAATGGGGGAGCCCCCGTTTGCTCGTGGTATCCACGTGACGTAGACGGATGATTCCGAGGCTGTGGAGATGGTGGGTCGGTCGGGGGCTTCTGGAACTGAATGAGAAGTTCAGTTATGGGAGGGTTAGAGTCAGCAGAAGCTTTTTCTCTGTGGCAGCTGAGTAAACTAGTTGCTGATTATTAAATTAGACTTAAAAAGGAGAATCTTAACTCCTCCTGTAATTCCTACTCGCTTTACTCTGCTGGAGAAGACCCTTGAAGGCTAGAAACCAGAAGAACCGATTACTTTACCAATATAATAATCAAACACGACACGGTGTTGCACTACCCCAACCCATCCCCAGAGACAGATACTAAGTGAACAGGAACAAGTATCATTTTCAAGACCCCAAAACTACCCCCGAGCCAACCAGCCTTTGGCCCATCGACACTAGTGAGCACTCTGTTGCTGGAGGAACGCGAGCGAGCGGAGCATGCAGCGATGGGCGCACTTACTGACCTCGCCTGAAGTCACAGACAGCAGCGGAGCAGAGAGAAGGGAGAGAGGTGGTGTTAGTGAACCCACTGATACCCACAGAGCTTGACTAAACTCCCCTGTGTTTGGGGTATTCCTTCTTGCCTTTTTTGAAGACTGGAGTGCCTTTGGCTTTCCTCCAGTCCTCACCTTTCTCCGTCACCTTTCAAATATGATGGAGAGTGGTAGAGCACCATCAACAGCTCCCTCAGCACTTGTGGGTGCAGCCCATCAGGGCCCATGGATTTGGGTGTGTTCAATTCACCCAAGTGATTCTAACCCAATGCTCACTGACCAGTGGAGAGCCTTCCTCCTTCCAGGGAGGATATCTGATCTCACTAACAGCAGTCCCACAAGAGAGGAAAAATACCTATACCGTGGGAATAGAGAGGACAGAGAGGAGGTAACACAAGCACCCAGAGCAGCACTACACCTGAGGGAAGGTGGACAAGTCCATTTACCACCCAACATCCAGCACCCCGATTACAAACCCTCGGCCACCTACCTCCGCTGTGCCGGGATGCGTCGGGGAGGACAACGCCAAAATTATTCGCCCCTTCGTGAACAACGGGATGTTTAGGAATGCCCACGGGTGGGGCTGGGGGCTGGGTGTTTTTGGAGGATGATGTTCTTTCTAGGAAAGATTTGATACATGGGCAACAGGTGAGAAAATGCTGTTGGTGGCCTCTTGCAACACGCTCGCTCTGCAAGAGCACCAGCTTTGGGGTGAAGCCACCACCAGCCAGGGTTTCAAAGTTCCCTCTCATCACAAAAATCATAGTGGGCAGTGAAAATCCCACATAAAATCCATGGATAGAGAAAGGGTTTGCTAAAAAGGCTTCATAACCTGCATTTGGCCACTGCTGGACACTGGGCAAAGTGGGGCTTTGGTCTATGGCAGTACAAACGAGTCATGAATTCACAGCTTTCACCAGTATGTGACATTTGGGGACCTGTCAGAAAGATGGGGACAGATATTTGAGCAGGGCCTGTTGGGACAGGATAAGGGGTAATGGTTTCAACTAAAAGAAGTAGATTTAGAGCAGAGAGAAGGAGAAATTGTTGCTGCTGAGGGTGGTGAGAGCCTGGCCCAGGCTGACCAGAGAGGTAGTGGCTGCTCCATCCCTGGCACCATCCCAGCTGAGGTTGTTCAAGCCTCTGAGCACCCTGCTCTAGTTGCAGATGGCCCTGCTACCTGCAGGGGGCTGGACCAGATGACTGACAGGTGCCTTCCCACCCAAACCAGCCTGTGATTCTACAATTCCTGATAAAATTTTAAGCTATCTGGTTCTTAGTATGAAAAGCATCTGATTCTCACATGTTTGGGAGTACAGCCACCAGCATCCAAGTGTGAAAGACCAAAAAATGGCTTTGCTTAGAAAAGCTCTTTTGCTTGTGGACCATCAGAAGAGCAGAGAGATTTTCACTGAGGTAAGTGCAAAGCTAACCAGGAGCAGTTTTGATGATACACAGAAACTCAGTGATGCAGAGTCCTCTGTGATACTCTGAAAAACCTGGACAAGGCCAGGCTGCTCCCTTAGTCCCTTTAAGAGAAGAAACTTAATAATCTAAAATAATATTATCAAGTCTTTTAATAGCTTCTACTTAACAACTTCCCTGGTAACACTCAGACAAGTTTCCCTACAGCTATTTTAGCTCTAAAAGGCCGTTCTTGTAGCAACTCAATTGCAGAACGTTTCATATGCGGCTTAGCAGACACCCTAGGGCTGATGTCATTGAAATAAACGTCCCCTGGAAAGCCCAGGACACAGGGAACTTTGTGCTGCACCCACCTTTGCTGGTGCGAAACGTCAGCATCGCAGGCTGCCCTTCGCCAGCGGCGCTCCTGGCCACCATCAACACTTCGTAGAGGCTGGAAGGCTCCAGCTCGGTGAGGAGCAGCTCGTTCTCGCTGCCGGGGACACGCACTGTGTGCCAGCTCCCCGCTGCCCCGGCGCCGTCGTCCAGCTGCGTGGGACAGGAGAGGAAGATCAGCATCAGCCCTTCACTGAGCACAAGGAAACACCCAAATCCCACACCGCGTCCCCTCGCCGGCATCTGCCAACACTCCTCGTGTTGTCCCGTTTGCACTTTGCATGCAGGACCAGGGCAGGGAATGTCCCCTTGCACTGGGCACTGGGGAGGCTGCCCCTCGAATGTGGGGTCAATGTTGGGCTCCTCACTCCCAGGACAGTAGGGGGTGTGGTTTGTGGCCAGAGAAGGGCAATGGAGCTTGGGAAAGG